>APFE030391578.1:7623-57779 GCA_000404065.3 Pinus taeda | reverse complement strand
TAGAAAAAGAGCCCAAATGTGAAGGATAACAAATCTCGATTTAATATGTAAAACATTCCTACTAATATATGAATGCTTTTTTTTTTTCTTCTGGAAACAAAATGTGAAGGATAACAAATTTTCTTAGATTATTACAGACACCAAGTCTTGGAATAAGCAAAAATGAGGTTCTCACTAATTTCAGCTAGATAGATTCTTCAAAATGTGATGTAGAGCATCCACTCGTGGCCCTTATTGTTTCCACACCACCATAGCTTTTTCTGTTGCCAAGCTACCTTAATAACATACCACTAAGGAATTGTAAGAAGCATCCCCCTCTACCACTGATATGCGGTTGCATCCTTGCATGTAATTTTTCTTCCCAAAAATAGTTGTGAATCACATGCCCCACAAGTCAGGTTTCTCGTCAAAATATTGAGTGGATGCCACATGTTCCAAAATTTATAACACCTAAATGTTAAATGGGTTTATCATGGCGATACTCTATTTAACACTTTTTTGTTTAATATAAAATAATAATAAATTATGTGAAATAAATCGTCAGAATAAATTATTTGATCATGTAGATGAACCAAGTGCACTCATAACTAGAATTATTGTTTAAAAAAATTGTGTTGCATGCATTAGCTAGTCTTTCCTACAAATTTGAATATCAAAATGTTTAACCGTGTCCATTTAAATATATTTAACAAATATAGCTCAACATTTTGTTTTTCTTATTAGTCTCCTTTCCACCTTACCTATTTTAACTCCAACCATTAAAAAACAAAAAAAAACTCAACAACCACCAACTAATGCTTCTTCCTCATCTATTATGGGCTAGACAAAGATAATGATCGACCTACATATCAATTTGAAAGGTTAATTCTATTTATTTTTCCATCAAAATTCAATATAAATTATTCTTTTGATTTGAAAATGAAAGATAATTTAAAAGTTCGTGCATATCTCACATATCACACCTTTCATTATGTAATTTTATCTATGAGCTAGAACTGTACTTACTCTCAAAGGAGTACATATATATAAGACTAGTTCACTAGTATTACAATTTTTATCACAATCATATGTAGGGAATTTAATAGGACCATTTACTTATACTCTATATAAGAATCATATGGAAGAAATTCAATTGGACCATTTACTTATAGTCCATATATAAATCACATGGAGGGAATTCAACCACTTATTTTTTCATCTCTTCGACATCATTCCTTAGATACAATGAAATTTATCCATTCCTTAGATACAATAATATTGTTTTTCTTTCTTATAGGGTAATTGGTCCATAATACTTTTTTATGCATATCATTGGAATGTCCAATTAAAAAAAGGACAAACAAACAAATCCCAACTATTTAAAACCTCCAACATCACAATTTCTCATAAAAGTAAATATAACTTAGAAGTATATTTGACCATAAGAATTAAAAGTTCAATGATTAATACACATGTGCATTATGTTAACTAATCCTCAAGGATTTTGTAAATTATTTAGATTGTATCATAGTTAGTTGATTCATGTATTTCTAGTTATGGAGAAGTTATTCAAACGTAATTGTCTCCCTCTCATTTCAAATTGTATAAATACCTCCTCTTTGATCAATAAGACATGTATAATTTCATCAGTTTGATTATGGAGTTATCCAAGACTTTTTAGCAGTGGTATCAAAGTCTAAGGTTTGGTAGAGTGAAACACGGGAAGTGATTCATTGTTTTGAAGGATTAGAACATGCCTGGTTTGAACTCCATTATCACAGTAGAATATCTTTCCATGGACACATCAGAAGCGAGGTGGATGAGTTGTGGACCCTGATGAAGGCCCTCTAACCCACCAAGAGTGTTGGAGTCTAGAGAATGTGGTGAGGCCATCAACATTCTATTTGACATACCAAAGGTTTGTGATGTGATAGTTGGTGTCTGGTTTGGTCTATTTTTGGGTGAGAATTGGGTTGTTGTTATTGTCAGGAGGAAGGGGAGCAATGTCAGATGATGATCATGAGTTCGAGTCCAAGGTCGATGAAGGATCCTTACACATATGCATTCTGATTTGTGAATGAGACTGTTGAATTATAGAGTGTTGTGATGACCAATTACATTCGAGTTACCATGTGGTATCAATACTGCAAAGATTTTGTAGTGAAAATGAGAGAAGCCATCGCTTGAAGAGGCATCAACATTGATTAGCGGGCCATCACATGAAGAACCAGCAACACTAGATTGGAATTCATGAAGTTCGGTGCATGCGATGTAGTGTTTCAAAGTTTTATTGGGGCTGTTGTGTGGAGCACATTCCTACGCAACAACAAACAAGCTCCCAGCATAAAAGGGTTTTACGACCGTGTAAGAGAGGGAAAGTGTTGAGAGAGGGAATTGAATGGAATGGATGCAACATATCTTATCTCATTGAAGCATGAACAAGTGAAAGATGGTCAATTGAGACTAAAGCTTAAGGTATTTCTCAAAAATTTAAGATTTTAACCAAGGATTTGAGATTTTTTTATAGAAAATTGGAGATATTTGTTGTTTTGTTTTTATTATGGTGGTTTTTAAGGGAGATGAGAGAGTGATTTCCATGGCACAACATATAATTTTTGACCTATTTTTTGAGTAAAGCAACATTTTTTTGAATTAAACTATTTAAGAAAGAATTTAAGGATTGTTGAATACAAGAATTTTCTACATAAATTAATAAAGGAGAAAATTGGTTTTTTTTTTTTTTACTGTCTTTTTTTGCAAACACGAAATCATTGGTACCCTTAGTTGGAATTTTCCTTTCTGGAAAGGAAAATTATTAGGAGTGGTATAGAAAAGCAAAAAATACACTTGTTTTTAATGATCTCTGGGAAGGAATTTGTGAAGGAAAAGGAGGTAATGCACCAGAGCAACCTAAATAGAAGAAACAACTAGCGATTTGGTAGAGTAAGGATAAAAAGGATTATGCATTGAATTATGCTTCGATGGCAGAAGAGGTAAGCAGATATATTATTCAAAGTAAAATAGCATATGAAGAATTAACAAAATTAAATGAGCTTTATTATTCACATTCAGAATTGGAAATTGTTCAATTACTATTGAAGTTGTTTAATTTGGAGATGAAATATAATGATCCTTTGAAAAAGGTGTCTGAAAGTAACGCTATCAACCATGAAATTGAATCTACCGGTGCTAAGGTTGATTTACAACTTACTACCTTTATAAAAGCTCTCTACCCTGGTTTTTCACACCACATGGAATCTGTCCAAGCTAATGGACAATTAAAAGAATTAGACTTTAATAAATTAGTAGGTAAAATTGTTGAAAGAGAGAAGGCATTTGGAAAGAAAGAGCCTCTTCCCAATCCCAATGTTGAGACTTTGTGTCTAGCACAAAAAGAAAAAAAGTCTCAAGAAGTGTCTGCCAGAAGTAATAAGAATGGTAGAGGTTGTGGTAGGAGAAATTATAGAGGCACGGAGACAAAAATAATCAAGGAGACAAACAAAAAAAATGATAGAAAAGAAAGGAGTTTTAATAAAAAACCAACCATCAAATGTTTTAGATGTGGTAAAATTGGTCACACTACTATTAATTGTAGAATTCATTGGGAGAAAGTCAATGAAAGGAGAGAACAAATGAATGGAAAGAAAGACCACCCACCTCCAGATAAAGGAAAATCATCTGAGAATGCAGATTGTGTTGTTGCAAATTGTAATTTCAATATCGTTGATGTCTTTAGTACTTCATTTTCTTCATGGCATGACAAATGGATATTAGACACATGTACCACTTGTGATATGACCTTTAGGAGAGATTTGTTTGAAAAATTCAGTGATAACATTGATGGACTAGTTTATTTCGCTGATAAATCTCAAACTTAACCTTCAGGAATGAGATATATCCAATTAAATATGCCAAGAATTGCATATTATATTCTACATGTTGTTCTTTATATTCCACAGTTTCAAAGTATTTTATTATCTGTTATACAGATTAGACAACAGGGGCATTCAACACATATGTTTGACAGTATAATAGATCTATTCGAAGAGCATCCAATAATGAAACTGTTATGACTAGAGTGGAAGAAGACAAACTCTTAAAATTGAAAGGTATGTCTTCCATTGCATTGGATGCTACTTATTTGATTCAACAAAATGATGATTTTTCTTCAAGTTTATTATGGCATGCTTATTTTGGTCATATAAATTATTACATTATAAGAATTATGAGACAATAGGGTATTAAGGGGCTTCCACAATTCCAAGACAGATTACACCATATAGTGCTTCTATTTTGGGGAATCATTGTAAACAACCTTTTCAAAGTTCTATTTCTAGAGCGTCAAGAAAATTAGGTCTCATACATTCAGATTTATGTGGACATATGCTTGTTGCAACTACTAATGGTAATAAATATATGATGGCATTTATTGACGAGTTTTTGATGTGTTTAAAAAATTTCATCCCTTGATTACAAATGAAACTCAACTTAATATAGGCACTCTAAGAACTGATAATGGTGGTGAGTATACTTCACATGCTTTTGAAATTTATTTGAAAGAGAATGGAATCAAACACTAAAAATACTTGTGTTCCAGAAGAATCTACTCCATAAAATGAACAACCACTTCCACAAGTTGAACAACCACTACGAAGATCAACTCGTATAAGAAGAATTCCAAGAAAATATGATGATTTTGAAACATGAAGTTCTTCAGGTAACTACTCTCATGATTCTTAATATAATTTCTTTGATGATAGTGAGCCTACTTTTTTTGAAGAAGTTGTTAGATGTAATGAATGGAAAAATGTAATGCAAAAGGAATATGATGCACTCATTAAAAATGGTACCTGGAGGTTGGTGGATCCTCCTGATGGCATCAAGCCCATTGGTTGCAAGTGGGTTTGCAATTGGTTTATAAAATTTAGTATAAAGTTGATGGTTCACTTGATCAGCACAAGGCGCAACTTGTAGCAAAAGGATATGCACAAAAAGAGGGTGTTGACTATACAAATACATTTGCTCCTATAACTAAATGGGGCACTATTAGAACCTTGTTTACTATTGTAGCACATAAATCATGGAAAAATCATCATATGGATGTAAAAACAACATTCCTAAATAGAGATTTAAAGGAAGATGCTTACATGTTTCAACCATAGGGTTTTCTCTATCAAAGGTAAGGAACAAAAGGTATGCAAATTAGTGAAGTCCTTATATAGTTTGAAACAAGCGCCTAGTGCATGGTATAAAAAAATAACCAATCATATTCTTAATTTGAATTATAAGCATTTTGACCTAGATGATGCAACTCTTTTTGTTAAGAAGGTTGGAAGATAAGTTGTATATATAGTTGTCTATGTTGATGATTTGATGGCTACAAGGAACAATGATGACTATATATCTTTTGTTAAGAAGGAACTGCAAAAGGTTTTTGATATGAAAGATTTGGGTTTACATAATTATTATCTGAGGATTGAAGTTGATCAAAAACCTCAACATATTTTTCTCTCTCAAAGGAAATATGTTGGAAATTCTTGGAATATATTTGGAATGATGGATTATAATGATGTTGCTACTTGAATGGAGCAAAATATAAAACTTACTTCAAATGAAGGCAATCCATTCAAAGATTCAATAAGGCACAGACAACTTGTTGGAAGTTTGATTTATCTCTCCACTACTCATCGTAACATAATTTTTTTTGTAAGGATACATTCCATATTTATGCATCAAACTTGTGAAGGTCATTGGGTAGCAGCAAAAAGAGTGCTCAAATATCTTAAAGGGACTCAAACATATGGCATCAAGTATTCCAAAGTTTCATACTTCCATCTCACTAGCTATTCAAATGCTGATTTTGATGGTGATAAAGAGAATGGGACGTCTATTTCTAGTTATTTGATGACATTTAGATCAACTGCTATCAATTGGAGATCACGAAATAAATTTGTTCCTGCTTATTCTACCACTGAAACTGAATATGTTGCAGCAACTCAAGCTACAAAAGAAATCATTTGGCTTCAAAAAGTACTTGAAGACTTGCACGAGAAACAAAAGACTTCAACATCTCTTCTTATTGATAATAATTTTGCAATTCAATTGGCCAAGAATCCTAAATTTCATGATCGAACCAAGCATATCAACACCAAATATCATTTGATTCAACATCATGTTGAGGCCAAAACAATTCATATGACACATTGTCTGACTTTAGAGCAGATCGTAGATGTTTTTACCAAAGCACTTGGACATGAAAAGTTTGAAAAGTTCAGAAGTTTACTCAGCACGTCAGTTATCCCTTCAGATTAAGGGGGGAATATTAACTAATCCTCATGGACTTTGTAAATTATTTATATTAGATAATAGTTATTTGATTCTCCTGTTTCTATTCATGGATAAGTTATTTAGAAATAACTAACTACCTCTGATTTCAGATTATACAAATACGTCCTCTTTGATGAACAATACATGTATAATTTCATCAGATTGATTATGGAGTTATCTAGTCTTGTTAAACACATTATGATGTTGCACACCATCTACAAAAGAACACACACAAAAGAATTGTTACCTTTTTTCAAAAGAAATGAATGTTTAATTTCAATATTGTTTATTCAATATCGAATTTCTTATAATAGGAACCTACATTGAATCAATTTTGATCCCTAATGTTGTTTGTCATGTCTTCATATTAAGTGAGCATAAAGAGGAAATATATGTAATATTCATAAATCCAGGCAAGTGAGTAAATATTATATACAAGCAAGTGGAATAGGAAATAAATACAAGTAACTAGAGTATGTAGTGATAAGAGATACAAGATGAGCCATGGAATATTTGTAGGCACCATTTGAATGTTAGCAACAACGGGATGTGGAGTTGATTCGAATTGGAACTATTTCTCCTAGCAAAAGAATTTATACTCTATAAGTAGCAAAAGGATTCACCAAAACAAAAATGTTTTATCTTCAGTTCCCATTACTAAAATGTAATTTCAACAAATAAATGATACATAAAAGCATGAGCTCTATAACTACAATATTATATTGTAAAAAAAGGACAATCTCTATGTTTTTAAACTATCATAATATGAGAAAATTTGTAACATTCTTTATTTTTTATTTTCATGGCATGGAAAGGAAATAGAGATTATAGAGCTAACCCGATAATGGAGGAGGAAAACTCCAAATACCAAAGATTATGCACATTAAGCTGAAAACCCCAAGTTCTGTGAAATTTGTTGTCTTTTATCCAGTGAAACTCTTGCCTGGATTGGTTGAATGAATTCATAGATCAGTGGATCTGGTGTTGGATCCATAGATCGGTTGTTAGAGGATCTAGAGTTGAATCTGTAGATCGGTTGTTAGAGGATCTAGAGTTGGATATGTAGATCGATTGTTGGAGGATGTGGTGTTGGATCCATAGATCTATTGCTAGATCATTAGATCAGTGGATCTGTTATTGGAGTCGTGGATCTATTGATCAGACGATTACTAGTGGTGCTCGTGCGTGAAAAAGCAGGGCACTGTTGAATTGTTCTGTCATAATGAATAAGCACATTGCATAGACCTACCTTAATGAGAGAAATAATCTCATTGGGTCAAATTATGCCAATTGGAAGTTTAAGTTGCAGACATTGCTCAAGGTTTCTAGTGCACAGACAATTGAAAACGGAGATGAAGCAAGGTCGATTGCAGCTGGAGGTGCCACATCGCATTAGTTCAAGATTGGGAAAAGAGGAAAAATAAAGCGAAGGTGTTACTGAAGATGTAGGTAAAAGACGGCATAATCCCTCATATCTGAGACTGCAAAACTTCTAATGAGATTTGGGTGACACTCAAGGATTTGTATGAAACAAAAAAGACAAATCGTGTGTTGTTTCTAAATAGGAAGATTCTCTCCATTAGAATGTAAGAGAATGAATATGTTACTCCATTCATCTCACAAATTAAAGAATTGAAAGACAAGTTAGGTGACATAGGGGAGAAAGTATCCAACACTGATCTCGTCGCCATTACCTTAAATGGCATGACAAAGGATTATCAAATTTTCATTATAGGGCTTGCATCAAGGGAGAAATCTCCCTCCTTTAAAGAATTGAAAGGGATTTTGATGCAGGAAGAAGAGAGATGTAAGAATCTAAAGCCTCAGAATGCAGATCTGGCATTGGTGGAAAAGAATAATTTGTTCAAAGGGAAACTAAGAGGAGGACATAAAAGCGGTTGTCCATCTCAGAAAAATCTATTTTAAGGTATGTCATTTGCCAAAATGATTTAGGAATTAATTGTTTTTACTGTGGAAAAATTGGTCATATTGATAGAGACTGCTATAACAGAAAGAATGATGAAAACAAACATAAACACAAGAGGCATACAGGGAATTTCGCTGGTGAAGATCTGAATCATGATCTTAAATTATTTGTGTCTGGTGTTACTCTTTCTGTTGAAACTGATGAGGCTGGAACTTGGTTTGTGGATTATGGAGCATCTACTCATATGACATGTAATAAACACTAGTATGAAAATTTTAAGGAGACCAACGATGGTGCTAACATCTACCTAGGAGATGACAAAGCATATCAGATTAAAGGGTGTGGATATATTCTTGTGATACTTCCTAATGATAATATAAGACACATCCATAATGTCATATACATTCCTAGGATTAAAAGGAGTTTGATCTATGTATCCATGATTACAGATCAGAATTTAAAGGTAGATTTTTTCAAAACTTACTGTGTTGTAAAGGATTTGATAGATCATCAAAAGCAAGTTGCATAAGGAGTCAGAGTTGGAGGCCTATATAATTTGAATGTTACAAGTATGCCACATCAAGTTTTAACTTCAAAAACTATGACAACGAAGAATATTTGGCATCAAAGGTTTGGTCACATCAACCTTCATGATTTATTGTTGCTGCAAAAACAATGTATGGTTGATGGACTTCCTATTTTAAGAAATGAACATAATGATTGTGAAGGTTTTGCACTTGGAAAAAGGCATAGGGATGCATTTCCTTCTAACTTAAATAGGAGAAAGAAAGATATACTCGAACTTGTGCATACTGATATTTGTGGACCTATGTAGACAAGGTCCTTAGGTGGAGCTTATTATTTTGTGCTATTTATTGAGACTGCATAAGGTATACCTCAGTATACTTTCTTCGAAGGAAAAGTGATGCTTTCGAGTAATTTAAAGAAATTAGAAATATGGTTGGAAAGTAGAAAGGGAAGTTCATTAAAATCCTCCACTCAGATCAACAGGGAGAATACAAGCTTAGAACTTTCATCAAATATTGGAGAGATCATGGAATAGTACAACGGTTTAAAATACCCAACACTCCACAATGGAATGGGGTTGCAGAAAGAAAGAATAGAACTCTGGTGGACTTTGCACATAGCATGATGAACGGTAAGAATCTACCCAATGGTTTTTGGGAAGAATCTATTAGTATTACAATTTACTTAAAGAATAGAAGTCCAACTAGGTGTCTTGATCTCAAGACTCCATTTTAGGTTTTGTATGGTTTTAAACTTGTAGTCCATCACCTGAGAGTGTTTGATTCTTGAGGTTTTGCACAGATTCCTAAGGAAAATAGGAAGAAATTCGATGCTAAATCTATGCAATGCATATTTGTAGGATATTGTTATGATTTAAAAGCATATAAGATGTTTAATCCATCTACTCAGAAGGTATTTGCGAGTAGAGATGTTATCGTCCATGAACAGGTCGATGAAAGGAATAAGGATAGAAGTTATGAAGAGTGGCACATGCCTTAATGATTGATGACAACAACGATGAATCCCAAGACATTCATTTACAACAACAACAACAGAAAGAAGAATCTAGTGATGTAGACAAATTCAACAGTCGAAGTCCACTCAGAGGAGAGAAAGAAATCACACAAAATAGAATTGAGGCAAGTCCACTACCAAGGAGATCAGGAAGCCAGACTCACTTACCATAAAGGTACAAATATTATGCTCTTATGAATAGTATTTTAAATGTTGTTTGAGCCCGTGAATTATAATGAAGAAAATCAGTATGAAGAATGGAGGTTAGCTATGAAAGAAGAGTATGAGCCTATAATTAAAAATAAAACCTGTGAATTAATTGAACTGCCAAAAGGAAAATAGCCCATAGGTTGTAAATGGATATATAAACCTAATTTCAAAGCAGATGGTAGTGTAAACAAATACAAATCTAGATTGGTGGCCAAATGGTACTCACAGAAAGAAGGAATTAATTATGATGATACTTTTGCTCTTGTATCTAATTTAAATACCATTAGGATGTTAATAGCTTTAGCTACAAAGTACCATTGGAGTTTACACCAACTAGATGTAAAATATGCTTTTCTAAATGGAGATTTGAAGGAAGAAGTATATATAACACAACCTTAAGGGTTCATTAAAAAGGGGCAGGATCACTTGGTCTGTAAATTAAAAAAGGAATTTTATGTGTTGAAACAGGCTCCTAGATCTTCTTATGAGAAAATAGACTCTTTCTTCTTACAATGTGGTTATAAGAGATGCAAAAATGATCCAAATATGTATACCACATTTGATTCAAAGGGGAATATTGTGTTGATTCCCTTATATGTTTATGATTTAATTGTTACTGGAAATTCTGATGAAATGGTTGAAGAAATTAAAGTGCATATGTCATAGGCATTTGAAATAAAGGACCTTGGAGAACTGCATTATTGTTTAGGTCTTGAAGTTTGGAGGGATGTTGGCCAAACTTTTGTTACTCAAGGAAAGTATGTTAGGGAATTGTTGAAGAAATTTAAAATGGATCAATGTAAAGTTGCTTTAGTACCTATACAACATAATGTTAAATGTCAGAGTGATGATGGTTCTAAAGAGGTGGGTGCTACATTGTACATACAATTGGTTGGAAGTTTGATTTTGTTAACTACAACCAGACCTCACTTAGCATATTCAGTCAGTGTGTTGAGTCAGTTTATGACAAAACCTCTTGAAAATCATTGGATGGCTGAAAAAGGTGTCCTAAGGTATCTTAAAGGAACCATAAATTTTGGCATTAAATATACTGATTCTTTTGATGTTAAACTGACATGTTATTTAGATTCAGAATGTGTTGGAAATATGGATGATAAATGATCTATAACTAGGTATGATTTTAATTTTGGGTCTGAGGTCATTTCTTGGAGTAGTAAAAAGCATAGTATTGTATCTTTATCATCAACAGAAGCATAGTATCAAGTTGTATGTGCAACCACTTGTGAAGCAATTTGGTTGAGAATACTTCTTCAAGATGTAGGAGAAGAACATAAGGATGCTATGGTGATTAGTTGTGACAACCATAGTTCAATCAAGTTGGAAAACAATCCTGTTTTCCATAAAAACAGAAAACATTTAGATACTCAATTTCATTTTATTAGAGAAAAGGTTTAGTCCAATGAGATTTTCCTTGAATATTGTAACACCTGTGAAAATGCAGCTAGTATCTTCACCAAGCCTCTTGGGAATACCAAATTTGAATTTTTTAGGGAGATGTTAGGTGTGCAGGTGAATCCTTTCTCCATTAAGGGGGAGACTTGAAATTAATGGAGAAAGTTTGTTTCACAGTTGTGTGTGTGTGTTAGTTTAGTTTTAGTTCCTATTTTTTAGGAGATATTTTTGATCTCCCTAAATCGAATGTAATCTTATTTATTTTGGATTTGACGAATAATGTAAAAGAGCGAGAGCAGTATTGCTTAGGCAGTCTCCATGTGTAGCTCGTCTCACCTGCGAGCTGCAAGTTTCATTTCTAATTTGTCTTCCCATATATATATATATATTATATTATAATATAGATATATAAACTTTAATAAATCAAAACTTTGTTCTTCTTTCCTTAATTTTACTGTATCTTAAGTTAAATTATTGAACTTCACAACTTTTCTATACTCATGGGATTTACTAATATTCTCATATTATCATCTTAAGAGTTTGAATTCACACTTCAATTTTTCTTCATCAGTGTATAGTGTAAAAAATATATCTAAAGAGAACAAGGAATACCCTTATTCTCCAACCATATTGTTTGCTTGTTTCAAGGTTTAAAAACAAATTGGTTCATAACCATGAATAAAAAACAAAGTGATGTAAAATAAATCACCATCATAAAAATTTTGATCGATAGACCATCTAAATTTGAAATATTTTAGATCTAGTCGATCATGGTTGGTATTCGGTTAGATCGGACCTCCGACCAGACATAAAAAATAGATTGAGCATATTCCATTTGGGATACGGATCTGGAGAGGCCACAATATTTAACATTTTCTTTGTCCTTTCTTTTACATACATTGCAGCAGCTAGACTTTTCCCAGCTGTCTATAGAGAAAGGAAAAAAAAAAAAGAGTTAGAATGATGATGTGCCCACAACAGTGGGCAAGATTCATGATCTTGCTACTGCGCGCATCTGTGGTGGAAATTGAAATCTTCCATTTTTGCTGAGGTGAATATTCAAGAGTGGACGACGCCTATACTACAAGGAAAGTGTGATATTGTTTCGGGACATGTCATGACTCTCCAGCATTTGAAACTGAGTAATGGGCTTGAATTTGTTTTTATAATCAATAAGCATAGTCTTAAAAAACCCACAAATTAATCTAGAAAATAATGGAAATTTTGGCAATATTATGATAAAATATGGCAATTTTTTTTGAAAATGTGGTTTACATTGTCAAACATCAAGATTTTGGGTGTTCCACGGTTCTTGATGGTGCTGAATCCATTTCCACCATAAAAAAATGATTCAAACACTCCAACATTCCGATTTTAAGATTTGTTTTTACCGAATTCTAAGAAGAAAACCTAAAACTACCCTCTAAAACTTTTTCTGGCATCAGTATACAAGACAACACCTAAACAATATACTAAAACTCAAAGTCAAGTCAAATCCACTCCATATCAATTACTTTCACACTTATGGTCATCATATTATGATTTCCCCTCACATCTCCCATCTTGATCCGACATGGACCAGATTAGTAATGTTGTGCTAATTCCCCATTCAAAATAAAACCCAAGATGAGTATCATTTGCTTGTAAAGTGGTTAAGGATTTAATACTTTTGCTTAATTAACTCATTCCCATGAGATTTTCTTATGTAAATGTTATGAACAATTTAACATAAAAACATATGTTGAACAACATCAATATAACAACAAATAACATCAAAATACAACACACAACAAGCACATGATAAAGGATTTCACCCCTCTTGGGCTAAGTCTCCTTGGTCCAACTTCCAATGGCTTGGGCCTCTCTATTATGTTCAAATTACAACAAAAGTGTGTTTACAATGCTCAGATGCCTCTAAGACCTGTCTCCATGAGTTCAGAATACTCAAAAATGACTATCTAGCCTTTCTTTTATCTAATTTGGATAAGAACTGAAGAAATTATGACTTCTCCTAGTTCTACCACTACTTGTTCCACAAATTGCTCCAAAATCGACCCAAAATGCCATTTCTGCTCCAAAATATGCTAACAGGGTGAGAAATTCACCGCACGGTGGTCTATATCCTGTCGGTCATATCACAAATCGTAATCGGCAAGTGCTACGGGCTCTTACGGTCTGTGAATAGAAAACATGCGATTTGCGATTGTGATATTGTGGACTTGACAAGATATTAAATCGCAACCTATAGTGGCATCACATTCAGGGACTATCGCATTTTGCAATCGGCGTAAAATCTCGGCGGATAGTCTTGTAAACACAGCAAAATGTTATGATTACGATATCATGGACCCGTCGGGGATATTTAACTGTAACATATAAAATCATGCATCTGGGGTCCATCGCTCATCGCAATTGGCGAAGTTCAGCAGTTGAAGGTCTTGTTAACATGACGAAACACTGTGATGTGATATTAGTGAACCCAACAGGAACTTAAATTGTGACATATAAAATTCCTTGTCCGGGTAATTTATCTTATTGTAACCTGGTAACTGCCAGGGGCCAATTCTGACTTGTTCTCCCCTCACGGATCTGTGATGGCCTTATCGCATTGCAACCCTGAACCTATCGGGGCCGATTTGTAAAGTTTTTCCGCTTTGCAACTGTAATTTCCGAAATGTGGGGGCCAATGGGAGCTTGTCACTTGGTGCCTCCTCATTCATTGAAGACCTTGCCACCTCATCCCAATCCTGCCATATAGATAAGTCAAACTTGAAATTTGACTTGCTCTAACTTCTGCATATGAACTTAGATTTAAGTATCATTCACACTATTGGATTCAGAATGGCGAGATCTTCAATATAAAGTTGAGTGTGACAAGATTCTGACACTTATATTTTTTATCATAATTCTGAGCACCTGATCACTTCTCCCCACTAGAAACCTTTTGGACCCCAAAAGATTTATATTTGGTTATTGAATAGACGAGGGTACTATTCCCTTAGCTTCCCCACTTCAATCCATTTGGCCTTTGATGGATGTGTACCTTTGAGACCCACCCGAAGATAATCAATACTTCCCCTTTTAGTTTTCCTTGTCCTTTTGTAAAGTATAGATTCTTGTTGAAGCACTGTTGGCATTATGGTACATGTGTTATCCTTGATGGAAACTCACATATATGATAACCAAATGTATCCATGGGTCAGTGCAGAAATGATAGTGTGATGTATGATGGAAAATCACATTGTAACATGTCAATTCAGAGGTAACATAGTAATGGCACAGAAGAACAGGATGATGGGACAAAGGATTACAAATCAGAATCAAGAAATTGAGGAAAGATAATGTTTTAAGTTGTATACATTGTTTAACCTAGTCCAAGTCACATATACACGTGGGTAAACAAAATAAAAGGCATGTATACATATGCACATAGTTTTACAGAAGGAAAAGTGCATATGGAATGGAAAATTAAGGCTAAAGAATACCAAGGGTCCATACCATGGTATTAGCCCACAATATTGAGTAGAATAACGATTACTTGATCCTGTCTAAGAATACCATAGGTTCTAAGTGTTTTTTTGGTCCATGGTATTGACAAAGACTCTAAGTATATAAGGAGGAGAAGCTCAAAGGGCTAAGTGGAAGTGAAAGGGTTTTTAATGAATACTTCTATCTGAAGTATATTTTGTGTTGTAAGGGCTATAGTTATGATATAGATCTAAAAAATCTTGTGCACCCTTGGATATAATGTTGGATCAGGATCATGAGACCTAAAATGACTTATCATTGTATAATGAGATTGAGTATGGCTGACTGATTGATTGAGTAAGAAGGGTGATCTTTGATGCTATCTGTTTAGAACTCTGAAATATGACAATAGGTCTTCAGAATGTCTTTGGTTTTGGTTCAAAAGTTGTATGATTCAATATCTTTAGAGGTATACGTAGGTTGAGTTAAAGAAAGTAGCATATACATGTAAATTTTCCTCATTGAAGTAGTGTATACATTCTGACATATAAGTTTTGAGGTTGCAGTTGGTTCTGGTTGTTGATGCAACATTTTCGGTTCAGTTCTGTGTACTGGTTACAGTGATCTGAATGTTCCTGTTAATTGGTTTAGTTTTGATTAGTGTCAGTTAATTGGGGTGTTAGTGATTCATTCAGTTGTATCAAAGATTGATGTCAGAAGTTTCAGTGATGGACTGATTCAGAGATTAATGATTGGATCCAGTGTGAAAATTTGATAGAATGTGGTCCATGGAGGACGCTAAGGGTTGGAGCCTTCAGTGAGGAAGTCGAAGATTCTTGCGAGTAATAGATGGTGATTAGGCCAGGTGGTTGTAGCTCCCTTCCACTAGCAGCTGGAGAACAAATGAAGGTTGTAGCCTTCTGCAGGTTGGTGCCTGCATACTAGTACAAGTTTACACTAGTACAAGAATGAGGGGGTTGTAGCTCCCTTCCAGTAGAAGCTACAGAACAAGTGAAGGTTGTAGCCTTCTCCAAGTGGGTTCCTACGTACTGGTATGAGTTTACACCAATACAAGATTGTAATTTTTTTTTCTTTATATTGAAAAGAAGACAGAGACGACAACAACAGGTGGTTTTCTCCTGCATTTGGTTTTCATGTGTGTTGCTTATGTGTGATGGTTTATTTTGTTATTACAGCACATGGTTACTATTTATCTAATGTTTAATAAAGTTCTGATGCACTGACTAAAGACCAACATAGATGAATTAACTGAATCATAAGTTCATTGAATATATGCTAATTGTCTTAAGAACAATCGCGTACACCCACAGGTTCCTTTCAGTAAATTTGTGTATATGAATCTGAATATGAAATGTAAAAAGTTATTGATTTGAAACTATTGACTCAACCCCACCCCCCTCTCAGTATTTTTCCCAACAAGCACATCAAGAAATTCTTGAGAAAAAGTCTTCAATAGATGGAATTTGAACATTCTCTCCTTGATATTCAATCAAATGAGGTTCATACAATCTCAAATTTTCAACATTAACAACAAAATAGATTTGCATATATGAAGGCAAATCAAATTTGAAAGCATTATTACCAATCTTTTCCAGAATTTTAAATGGACCATACCGAATTGGTTTCAACTTTTTACCTTCACCTTGAAGCCTTTCCTTGCTAATGTATAGCCAAACTTCATTACCTACTTGAAACTAATAATCCACACGATTCTTATCATGCCTTACCTTATACTTGCCTTAACTCTTTTCTAGTTTTTCTTGAACTGTTTGGTGAATGAACTGAATTTTCTCAATGAATTTCTTTTCTCGATCTATGTCACTATGTCCATCTACATCTACATCTTTCTCATTGATGAAATCCAAAGGCGATTTAGGCAAATAACCAAGACATGCCTCAAAAGGCGAAGTTAGAGTAGAAGAGTGTTTTGCTCTGCTGTAAGCATGCTGAATACAATGCAACTATTCATCCCACAACTTAGGATGTTTGCTGCAATATCCTCTTAGAAAATGAATAATTGGCTTGTTAACCATTTCAGTTTGACCATTTGATTGCAGATGGAAGGTTGTACTTTTATTCAATTTGGTGTCCATCAAGTTCCATAAACTTGACAAAAAATTCCCAACAAATCGAGAATCACGATCACTTACAATAGAAGTAGGCAATCGAAAATGAACCCATACATTTTGAAAGAAAAGTTGACCTATTTGTTCAGCTATAATTTTTCTTTTTATAAGGCATCAATATGCACATATTGTTGAACCTATCCACAACTACATACAAATAATCATGACCTTTCCCGTATAAAGGAAGACCTCCTACAAAATCCATAGAAACACTTTACCATGGATATGAAGGCACAGGAAATGGTCTGTACAATCCTAGTTTCCTATTACTAAGCTTACTTATTGCACACAATGAACAACCTCTGATAAAACGTGACACACTTTCAAGCACAAGAGGAAAATAAAAATACCTCTGAATATTTGCCATTGTTTTACTTACACCGAAATGTCCAACAATAAGAAAAGTGTGTGCTTCCCCTGTGGCATTTACTCTCTCTCCCAGTGGAACACAAATTTTTCCCAAATGGTTCAACAGATTATCATGTACATGGTAGTATAATTCCTCAACTTGGTGGCCTTTACTCAAGTTTAATTATACCTCTTGAAAGTCAACATCCAGTGCGTATTGTTCAACATAACTTTCAGGCATAACAGAAGGATTATCAAGTAAAATGGCTACATTAATAGCTTGTCTATAAATCATATCAACAACTCTGTTATAAATACCTTTCTTGTACCTAATTACCAAGTGGAATTGCTATAAAAATCCCATCCAATGAAAGTGCCTTGACTATTGCAATTTGGTTTGAAATTGCAGATATTGCAAAGGTTTATGATCGGTGTGAATAATGGTTTCTTTTCCCATCAAGTAATGCTTCCATTTCTTCGCACATTGTACCAATGAATAAATATCTTTATCATATGTAGGATAACTAATAACATCACCATTAAAAATCTCAGAATGAAATGAAATGGGATTACCATGTTGTAAAAGAACTGCATCCATGGCGTAGTCACTTGCATCTGTTTGTATTTCAAAGGGTTGTTTCAAGTCTGGCAATGCTAAAACTGGGGCTGAACTGATCTTTTGTTTCAAAGCATCGAATAATTTTTGTTGTTTGCCACCCCACTGGAATACAACCTTCACATTGGTCAAAGCATGTCGTGGAGCTGCTATGGAAGAAACATTATCAATGAACTTCATCCAGTATTCTGTTACTCACAGAAAACTCCTTACTTCTTTAACTGATTTAGGTATTGGCCAATTCACAATGATCGAAACTTTAGAGGGGTCAATCTTTAGCTCACCTCCTCCAACTATGTGGCCCAAATACACTAAGGAAGTTTTTCTGAATTTACATTTAGACATCTTCAGAAACAACTGTTCATTTCTCATGATATCCAAAACTTTCCTCATATGCTTGACATGCTCTTCTCATGATCTGCTAAATATCAAAATATCATCTAAATAGACAATTACAAACTCATCAAGAAATGTTCTTAAAACATCATTCATAACTCTCATGAATGTAGTTGGAGCGTTGCAAAGACCGAAAGGCATAACTAGCCACTCAGAAAATCCATGTTTGGTTGTAAAAGCAATCTTCCAAATATCCTCCTCAGCTATTCTAACTTGATGATATTCACTTCTGAAGTCTAATTTAGTGAAATACTTTGTATTCTTCAACTAATTTATAAAATCATATATTCTGGGTAGTGGGCATCGATTCTTTATTGTAATCTTATTCAAGGCTCGATAATCTACACACATGCAGTAGGTTCCATATTTTTTGGGTACCAAAAAAATTGGTGAACCACATGGCGAAGTAGAGGACAAATTACACCTTTATCCAACAATTCCTGGAATTGTTTCTTAATTTCTAAACTTTCCAGAATTGACATTTGATACATACCGATGTTTGGGAGTGGACAATCTTGTTGTAGTTGTATTTCATGTTGAATTCCCCTTTTTGGTGGCAATCCTTTTGGTTATTGAAACATGTCTCCATATTGATTGACCACATCAGCCAATTCAGCTTTCAGGTTCACATCACATCCTGCAAAGGATTCCTACTTCATGTCATTCTTCTGCTTGATCATAAGGAGCACGAGACTCTTGCTGGAATTGACCAGTTGCTTCATTTTCCCTGCGCTTGCTAAAGATAGACTAAGCTTTCTGCGATGGCCTCTCACAATATACTCCACTCCTTTGAAAAAATGATATTTGTTCTCAAATTGGTGGAAAATGACTTTCCTGTCATACAGATATGGGCTTCCCAACACAATCCTAGAAATATCCAATGGCACAACATCTAATTCGACTTCATCAATGAAACTGGCAGTGATTGCAAACCTGAAAACGTATTTCCGTGTGAATTGCAAATTGGCATCCTTGGTTATCTAACCCAACAGATGCGGTTATGATGAGGCACAGTTTCCATATTGAATTTCTTGACCAAATCCACAGAAATTAAGTTGCCATGAGATCCACTGTCAAACAACGTATCAATTTTTGTATCATTGGAAATAACTCGGATATGGAACAACTCGATTCGATTTTCCTCATTTGAAATGATGTGGGAGTTATTTGTTGTGCTAGTGCTTTCCACGAATTCCTCTTTTCTTGTTTTTGCCACAGATTTTCCCTTAGTGATTGTGGCTGCAATATTGGTTTCATCTCCTAAGTCAGAACCCAAGTCTTGTTGTGCAACAACGTTTATCCTCTGTTTCCTTTTATTGTTAAATTTCTTCGGTCTTAATTGAAGATGAAGCTTCCAGTAATGCGCTTCATCATGTCCCTCTTTGGAACAATTCTTTCACATGGGTTTCTCCCCTTCTTTCTTAATAGAAGCATTTTTCTTCTACTTTCCTTTAAATTTCTTCCCTTTTTCACCACTCTGAAATGGCTTCTTCTTACCTTCTTCCTGTACATTTTCCCTCTTGCTTCAAGGTGTGTATCTTGAACACAGACCTCATCAAGATTCATGGGACTAAACATAAGAATGGTATGTCGAAGATATCTATACAACCCTCATATGTATTTCAGCAAAATATCTTGTGACTGTAAGTCTACTCCTAGCATAAGAGCTCTTTTCCTAAACTCTTGAGTATACTCTTGCACATTTTGACCTTTTAACCGTTTAAAATTTTGCCAATTCTTGATATATTTTTGCATATAAGCTAAAGGGTAGAACATTCTTTTTATAGCAGCAATGAAATCAGACCAAGTAATAGAATTCTTACCATGTTTTTTGATCTCGTCTTGAGTCCTTGATTCCCACCATACAAGTGCTAAACCCTCCATTCTCAAAGAAGCCGGCTAAATTTTGATATCATCCTCTTGAAGGTTCTAAATTCTACAATACACCTCCAACCGATGAATCTAGTATTCTAGCTTCTTTGCATTAACTTCACCATTGTACATAGGCAACTTGAATTTAACATCAAGCTTTAGAAAAGGTGATTTACCAATCCCTTTTGAAGAATGATAATGAGTATGAGTAGCGGTGGTATTATTGGAAGAGTGTGAAGATGATTTCGAAGAAGAAGATGAAGAAGATGGTGGAGGTTTTCCTCCATTCCCATTACCTCCTCCTAAAGAGCCTTCTCCATTGGGAGGCTTGGAACTTTCTCATAGAGGACCTTAACCATATTTGTTATATCAAAGAAATCCTTTCTGAAGGTCTTCTCATCTTCTGTCATGATAGGTTCTCCTTCATGAGACTTCATCTCTGGAGACTCAACTGCAACTTTTGCAACTTGAGGATGTACTCGGGTAGAAGACTTTGGCAACCTTGCTCTTCTTCCACTTGACCCAATTTTAGGGCTTTCAAACAACTTTCCTTCACCTCTTTTGAGCTTTAACCTTGTAAACATGACATAAACTTGTAAACATTTAAATCCTTCTTTCACAAAGAAAATCTAGAAAGCAAAAACCAGTGCTCTGATACCAACTTGATCTGAAATGGAGCAGATTAGTAATGCTATGCTAAGTGTTTAAGGATTCATAACTTTTTCTTCCTTAACTGATTCCCATGAGAGTTTCTTATGTAAATGTTATGAACAATTTAACATAAAAACATATGCTAAACAACAACAATATAACAACAAAGAACATCAAAATGCAAGACACAACAAGAACATGATAAAGGAGTTCACCTGTCCTGGGCTATGTTTCCTTGGTCTAGCATCCAATGGCTTGGGCCTATCTATTATGCTCAAATTACAACAAAAGTGTGTTTACAATACTTAGATGCCTATAAAAACCTGTCTCCATGAGTTCAAAATACTAAAAATTGCCTATCTAACCTCCTTGTTTTATCCAATTTGGATAAGAACTGAAGAACTTATTACTTCTCCTAGTTCTTCCACTATTTGTTGCACAAATTCCTCCAAAACCGACGAAAAACACCATTTCTGCTCCCAAATCTACTAACAAAGCGAGAAATTCGCCATATGGTGGACTATATCATTTCGGTCATATCGCAAATCGCAAATGAAAAGTGTTGTAGGCTCTTAAGGTCTGAGAATAGAAAATGAGTTATTTGCGATTCTGATAGTGCAAAGCCAACGGGATATTAAACCGCAACCTATAGTGGCATCGCATCTGGGGACTATCACACTTTGCAATCGACGTAAAATCCCAACAGATGGTCTTGTGAATACAACAAAACATTGTGGTTACGATATCGATGGACTGATTCAGAGATTAATGATTGGATCCAGTGTGAAAATTTGATGGAATGTGGTTCATGGAGGACGCTAAGGGTTGGAGCCTTCAGTGAGGAAGTCGAAGCTTCTTGCGAGTAATAGATGGTGATTAAGCCAGGTGGTTGTAGCTCCCTTCCACTAGCAGCTGGAGAACAAATGAAGGTTGTAGCCTTCTGCAGGTTGGTGCCTGCATACTAGTACAAGTTTACACTAGTACAAGAATGAGGGGGTTGTAGCTCCCTTCCAGTAGAAGCTACAGAACAAGTGAAGGTTGTAGCCTTCTCCAAGTGGGTTCCTACGTACTGGTATGAGTTTACACCAATACAAGATTGTAATTTTTTTTTCTTTATATTGAAAAGAAGACAGAGACGACAACAACAGGTGGTTTTCTCCTGCATTTGGTTTTCATGTGTGTTGCTTATGTGTGATGGTTTATTTTGTTATTACAGCACATGGTTACTATTTATCTAATGTTTAATAAAGTTCTGATGCACTGACTAAAGACCAACATAGATGAATTAACTGAATCATAAGTTCATTGAATATATGCTAATTGTCTTAAGAACAATCGCGTACACCCACAGGTTCCTTTCAGTAAATTTGTGTATATGAATCTGAATATGAAATGTAAAAAGTTATTGATTTGAAACTATTGACTCAACCCCACCCCCCTCTCAGTATTTTTCCCAACAAGCACATCAAGAAATTCTTGAGAAAAAGTCTTCAATAGATGGAATTTGAACATTCTCTCCTTGATATTCAATCAAATGAGGTTCATACAATCTCAAATTTTCAACATTAACAACAAAATAGATTTGCATATATGAAGGCAAATCAAATTTGAAAGCATTATTACCAATCTTTTCCAGAATTTTAAATGGACCATACCGAATTGGTTTCAACTTTTTACCTTCACCTTGAAGCCTTTCCTTGCTAATGTATAGCCAAACTTCATTACCTACTTGAAACTAATAATCCACACGATTCTTATCATGCCTTACCTTATACTTGCCTTAACTCTTTTCTAGTTTTTCTTGAACTGTTTGGTGAATCAACTGAATTTTCTCAATGAATTTCTTTTCTCAATCTATGTCACTATGTCCATCTACATCTACATCTTTCTCATAGATGAAATCCAAAGGCGATTTAGGAAAATAACCAAGACATGCCTCAAAAGGCGAAGTTAGAGTAGAAGAGTGTTTTTCTCTGCTGTAAGCATATTGAATACAATGCAACTGTTCATCCCACAACTTAGGATGTTTGTTGCAATATCCTCTTAGAAAATGAATAATTGGCTTGTTAACCATTTCAGTTTGACCATTTGATTGCAGATGGAAGGTTGTAATTTTATTCAATTTGGTGTCCATCAAGTTCCATAAACTTGACAAAAATTCCCAACAAATCAAGAATCACGATCACTTACAATAGAAGTAGGCAATCCAAAATGAACCCATACATTTTGAAAGAAAAGTTGACCTATTTGTTCAGCTATAATTTTTTTTTTATATATATAAGGCATCAATATGCACATATTGTTGAACCTATCCACAACTACATACAAATAATCACGACCTTTCCCGTATAAAGGAAGACCTCCTACAAAATCCATAGAAACACTTTCCCATGGATATGAAGGCATAGGAAATGGTGTGTACAATCCTAGTTTCCTATTACTAAGCTTACTGATTGCACACAATGAACAACCTCTGATAAAACGTGACACACTTTCAAGCACAAGAGGAAAATAAAAATACCTCTGAATATTTGCCACTATTTTACTTACACCGAAATTTCCAACAATAAGAGAAGTGTGTGCTTCCCCTGTGGCATTTACTCTCTCTCCCAGTGGAACACAAATTTTTCCCAAATGGTTCAACAGATTATCATGTACATGGTAGTATAATTCCTCAACTTGGTGGCCTTTACTCAAGT
The DNA here is from genome assembly GCA_000404065.3 of Pinus taeda. NCBI lineage: Eukaryota > Viridiplantae > Streptophyta > Pinopsida > Pinales > Pinaceae > Pinus > Pinus taeda. The sequence continues at coordinate 34,184 of APFE030391578.1, read as the reverse complement.
TTAATTATACCTCTTGAAAGTCAGCATCCTGTGGGTATTGTTCAACATAACTTTCAGGCATAACAGAATGATTCTTGAGTAAAATGGCTACATAATAGCTGGTATATAAATCATATCAGAAACTCTGTTATAAATACCTTTCTTGTACCTAATTACCAAGTGGAATTGCTATAAAAATCCCATCCAATGGAAGTGCCTTGACTGTTGCAATTTGGTTTGAAATTGCAGATATTGCAAAGGTTTATGATCGGTGTGAATAATGGTTTCTTTTCCCATCAAGTAATGCTTCCATTTATTCACACATTGCACCAATGAATAAATATCTTTATCATATGTAGGATAATTAATAACATCACCATTAAAAATCTCAGAATGAAATGAAATGGGATTACCATGTTGTAAAAGAACTGCACCCATGGCGTAGTCACTTGCATCTGTTTGTATTTCAAAGGGTGGTTTCAAGTCTGGCAATGCTAAAACTAGGGCTGAACTGATCTTTTGTTTCAAAGCATCGAATAATTTTTGTGGTTTTCCTCCCCACTGGAATACAACCTTCACATTGGTCAAAGCATGTCGTGGAGCTGCTATGGAAGAAAAATTAGTGATGAACTTCATCCAGTATTGTGTTACTCCCAGAAAACTCCTTACTTCTTTAACTGATTTAGGTATTGGCCAATTCACAATGGTCGAAACTTTAGAGGGGTCAATCTTTAGCTCAGCTCCTCCAACTATGTGGCCCAAATACACTAAGGAAGTTTTTTTGAATTTACATTTAGACATCTTCAAAAACAACTGTTCGTTTCTCATGATATCCAGAACTTTCCTCATATGATTGACATGCTCTTCTCGTGATCTACTAAATATCAAAATATTATCTAAATAGACAATTACAAACTCATCAAGAAATGTTCTTAAAACATCATTCATAACTCTCATGAATGTAGTTGGAGTGTTTCAAAGACCGAAAGGCATAAATAGCCACTCAGACAATCCATGTTTGGTTGTAAAAGTAATCTTCCAAATATCCTCATCAGCTATTCTAACTTGATGATATTCATTTCTAAAGTCTAATTTAGTGAAATACTTTGTATTCTTCAACTAATTTATAAAATCATATATTCTGGGTAGTGGGCATCGATTCTTTATTGTAATCTTATTCAAGGCTCAATAATCTATACACATGCAGTAGGTTCCATATTTTTTGGGTACCAAAAAAATTGGTGAACCACATGGCGAAATAGAGGACAAATTACACCTTTATCCAACAATTCCTGGACTTTTTTCTTAATTTCTAAACTTTCCAGAATTGACATTTGATACATATCGATATTTGGGAGTGGACAATCTTGTTGTAGATGTATTTCATGTTGAATTCCCCTTTTTGGTGGCAACCCTTTTGGTTATTGAAACATGTCTCCATATTGATTGACCACATCAGCCAATTCAGCTTTCAGGTTCACATCACATCTTGCAAAGGATTCCTGCTTCATGTCATTCTTCTGCTTGATCATAAGGAGCACGAGACTCTTGGTGGAATTGACCAGTTGCTTCATTTTCCCTGCGCTTGCTAAAGACAGACTAAGCTTTCTGCAATGGCCTCTCACAATATAATCCACTCCTTTGAAAAAATGATATTTGTTCTCAAATTGGTGGAAAATGACTTTCCTGTCATACAGATATGGGCTTCCCAACACAATCCTAGAAATATCCAATGGCACAACATCTAATTCGACTTCATCAATGAAACTGGCAGTGATTGCAAACCTGAAAACGTATTTCCGTGTGACCTGCAAATTGGCATCCTTGGTTATCTAACCCAACAGATGCGGTTATGATGAGGCACAGTTTCCATATTGAATTTCTTGACCAAATCCACAGAAATTAAGTTGGCCTGAGATCCACTGTCAAACAACGTATCGATTTTTGTATTATTGGAAATAACTCGGATATGGAACAACTCGATTCGATTTTCCTCATTTGAAATGATGTGGGAGTTATTTGTTGTGCTGGTGCTTTCCATGACTTCCTCTTTTCTTGTTTTTTCAACAGATTTTCCCTTAGTGATTGTGGCTGCAATCTTGGTTTCTTCTCCTAAGACAGAACCCAAGTCTTGTTGTGCAACAACGTTTATCCTCTGTTTCCCTTTATTGTTAAATTTCTTCGGTCTTAATTGAAGATGAAGCTTCCAGTAATGTGCTTCATCATGTCCCTCTTTGGAACAATTCTTTCACATGGGTTTCTCCCCTTCTTTCTTAACAGAAGCATTTTTCTTCTACTTTCCTTTAAATTTCTTCCCTTTTTCACCACTCTGAAATGGATTCTTCTTACCTTATTCTTGTACATTTTCCCTCTTGTTTCAAGGTGTGTAGCTTGAACATAGACCTCATCAATATTCGTGGGTCTAAACATAAGAATGGTATGTCGAAGATAGCTATGCAACCCTCATATGTATTTCAGCAAAGTATCTTGTGACTGTAAGTCTAATCCTAGCATAAGAGATCTTTTCCTAAACTCTTGAGTATACTCTTGCACATTTTTACCTTTTAACCATCTGAAATTTTGCCAATTCTTGATACATTTTTGCATATAAGCTAAAGGGTAGAACATTCTTTTTATAGCAGCAATGAAATTAGACCAAGTAATAGAAATCTTACCATGTTTTTTGATCTCGTCTTGAGTCCTTGATTCCCGCCATACAGGTGCTAAAGCCTCCATTCTCAATGAAGCCAACTGAATTTTGATATCATCTTCTTGAAGGTTCTAAATTCTACAATACACCTCCAACTGATGAATCTAGTATTCTAGCTTCTCTGCATTAACTTCACCATTGTACATAGGCAACTCGAATTTAACATCAGGCTTTAGAAAAGGTGATTTACCAATCCCTTTTGAAGAATGATAATGAGTATGAGTAGCGGTGGTATTAGTGGAAGAGTATGAAGATGAATTCGAAGAAGAAGATGAAGAATATGGTGGAGATGGTGGAGGTTTTCCTCCATTCCCATTACCTCCTCCTAAAGAGCCTTCTCCATTTGGAGGCTTGGAACTTTCTCCTTGAAATCTTGTATTCCTCTCTTCATAGAGGACCTTAACCATATTTGTTATATCAAAGAAATCCTTTCTGGAGGTCTTCTCATCTTCTGTCATGATAGGTTCTCCTTCATGAGACTTCATCTCTGGAGACTCAAATGCAACTTCTGCAACTTGAGGATGTACTCGGGTAGAATACTTTGGCAACCTTGCTCTTCTTCCACTTGACCCAATTTTAGGGCTTTCAAACAACTTTCCTTCAACTCTTTTGAGCTTTAACCTTGTAAAAATGACATAAACTTGTAAACAATTAAATCCTTCTTTCACAAAGAAAATCTAGAAAGCAAAAACCAGTGCTCTGATACCAACTTGATCCAAAACGGAGCATATTAGTAATGCTATGATAAGTGTTTAAGGATTCAATACTTTTGATTCCTTAACTGATTCCCATGAGAGTTTCTTATGTAAATGTTATGAACAATTTAACATAAAAACGTATGCTAAAAAACAACAATATAACAACAAAGAACATCAAAATGCAAGACACAACAAGAACATGATAAAGGATTTCACTTGTCCTGGGCTATGTTTCCTTCGTCCAGCGTCCAATGGCTTGGGCCTCTCTATTATGCTCAAATTACAACAAAAGTGTGTTTACAATACTTAGATGCCTCTGAAACCTGTCTCCATGAGTTCAAAATACTAAAAATTGCCTATCTAGACTCCTTGTTTTATCCAATTTGGATAAGAACTGAAGAAGTTATGACTTCTCCTAGTTCTTCCACTATTTGTTCCACAAATTTCTCCAAAACCGACCAAAAACACCATTCCTGCTCCAAAATTTACTAACAGAGCGAGAAATTCGCTGTATGGTGGACTATATCATTTCACTCATATCGTAAATCGCAATTGAAAAGTGTTGTAGGCTCTTAAGGTCTGAGAATAGAAAATGAGTGATTTGCGATTGTGATAGTGCGAAGCCAATGGGATATTAAACCGCAACCTATAGTGGCATCACATCTGGGGACTATCACAATTTTGCAATCGCCGTAAAATCCCAACAGATGGTCTCGTGAATACAGTAAAACATTGTGGTTGCGATATCGTGGATCCGTCAGGGATATTTAACTGTAACATATAAAATCTCGCGTTTGTGTTCCATCGCTCATCACAATCGGCGAAGTTCAGCGGCCAAAGGTCTTGTTAACACAACGGAACACTGTGATGCGATATCGGCAGACCCGATGGAAACTTAAACTGTGACATAAATACCACTGAGATATATGAGTGATTTAAGCTTAGTTATGGCTCTCAGTTCAAAGGATCAACAAATATTCTTAGATGTTGTTGGCTTCTTCATAGGAAAATACATATATACTATAATAATAATATGTGGTTCCTTTGGGAAGCTTCTAAATTTAGAGAATAAGTGTCGCTTGGAAGTTGACGATTGAAAAAAAATAAAAACGCACGTTCAAATCAGAGATATGGGAAGACATATTGTAGAGGAAGCCACTCCCCGACGTCTTTGGCATCAAACACCCAACAACATTGATGATTTGTTGGAGACATTCTCATGTGTAAGTGCTTCAATCATTCAAATTTTTGTCATTGGGTTGAAAGATGAATACTTAAGTCTCTTTCTTTGCTGAGAAAGATGAAAGGTAAACTTGTGTAACTTGTATATAAGAAAGATGAAAGATAAACTTGTGTAACTTGTATATTTTTAATGAATAAACAAGGAAACATCGAAGTTTGCGGAATTATGATAGATGGTACCCTCAATTTCAATGAAAAGAATACTTGCCTCCTCATATGAGCGAAGGGTCACAATACAAAAGATGGAGTTTCGATTCGTTTGGGAACCATCTGAGGAGTCCATTAGATAAGTTCCATTTTTGTGGCATTTTGAATTTGCAAAGAATGAAACATGGGAGTTAGTGGACCTTCCACAAGGAAAAAAATTCATTGGAATGAAGTGTGTCTACAAGACCAAGAGAAACATTGAAGGAAAGATTGAAAAGCATAAAGGGAGGCTAGTTGTTCAAGGGTACAAGCAGCAACATGGAAGATATTATGCAGAGACATTTGTGCCAGTCGCGAGGATGGAGATAGTGCATACAGTGTTGTCGATTGTCACACAACATAAATGGAAAGTGTGTCAAATGGACATAAAATCAATATTCTTGAATACAGTGTTGAAAGAGGAAGTATATGTTGCACAACCACCTGGTTATGAGGTAGAAGTCCAAGAAGACACAGTGTATAGGTTGAGGAAATCTCTTTATGGGATGAAGCAAGCACCATGTGCATGGCATAGTAGGATAGATGCTTACTTGATGAACAATGGCTTCGACAAATGTGATGGTGAGCCTACTCTCTACATCAAAGAGAGTGATGGTAAGCTTATTATTGTTGTTTTATATGTAGGTGATTTGACTTTTATAGGGAGTGATGATTTCCTCATCGCTGATTTCAAATAAGTCATGAAAAGTGAGTTTGAAATGATAGACTTGGGGTTGTTAAGGTATTTTTTGGGCATAGAAGTGAAACAAACAAAAAATTATATTTTTATTTCCCAAGCAAAGTGTGTAGTAGACATTCTAGAGATGTTTAATATGCAGAACAACAAGCTTGCACCAACTCCAACTGTCATGGGGTTGAAGTTGAGAAAAGGAGATTGCAGTAGCAATGTCAATCTGACATTATACAAAAGTATGGTGGGAAGCTTAATGTATTTGACAACAACTAGGCTGGATATAATGTATCCAATAAAACTAGTTTCAAGGTTCATGGAGACACCCAAGGAGACGCATTGGCAAGCAACTAAAACAATTTTACAGTATGTCAATGGGACAAAGGATTATGGTATTTTGTACACCACAAAAGATGATTTTTGTTGGTTGGTGACGTTGACAATGACTCGGCAGGAAGTGTTGATGATAGAAAAATCACATCAGGATATGTTTTTAATTTAGTTTTGGGATCCATTTCATGGGCCTCCAAGAAGCAACCGATAGTGTCATTGTCAATAGCAAAAGTTGAATATATCATCGCAACAACAACATCGTGTCAAGCAGTTTGGATGAGAAGAATGTTGAGGGATTTATGCCATGAACAAGAGGGAACAACAACTATTTATTGTGACAATAATTCTGCAATTGCATTATCAAGGAATTATGTTTTTCATAAGAGGACCAAGCACATTGACACTAAATATCATTTTATTAAAGAATTGATTAACAAAGGTGAAATTGTGTTGCAACACTCTAGGTCACAGGAACAATTTGTTGATATCTTCACAAATCCATTAACATGTGAAAATTTTGTTTATCTCAGAGATTGTTTGGGGATTGTCAATGGTGGTAGTTATGATTAAGGGGGAGTGTTGGAAAAATAATCTCAACCATTGTAGTTATTAAACTGACAACAACCATACGTGTGGTACACTTTTAACTACAGGTTGTTGATTTTGTTTGCAAGGTGAAGGACATATTAAATAAAGTTCTAAGTAGGAGTACAAACTCTCCATTCCGCAACACACACCAAGTAATTAAGAACGAATCTGAATTTAATGAAGGGTTAGTGAAAACGTATGGCCAAACATTTAGTCCACAATTGTTATTTATATTCTGCAGGATGTACAAGTTCAGAAAATAATGTTTCAGTACAAACGCCCATCCTAGGTTTTAATACCTTGACTTTCATGTATTAAAATATTAGAAAATGTATGTTTTGAATATACATGTATGTAGAAGTCTTTTGCTAAGTTGCGCTATAAGTCTGAGAGGTCAAGGGTGAGAAAATTGTGGCGTAAATTTGGGTGGGGAGTGAAAACAAACAATTATTGGATTTTACAGTTTGCTACTTCGCAACTCTTGGTGAAGTGTAAATCGTCATAAGAACTTTTATTTTACTTGGTGAAGGAGCCGCAATCTCCATATGAATATATTTCATGTATTCGAATAATAATCCAATTTTTTATTGTGTTGCTCACTTTTACTCTGTTCTACTTTGTTTAACTGCAAGTAAAATTTGTAAGTTTTAATTTCTTTTTAGTTGTAGAAGTCAACTATGATTTGATCTTGTCTTGAGGGAGACTCCCTTGTTTAAATATTTCACTTATAATTAAAATGCGAACACTACAAGTTCCTCGCTAGGCTCGACAAATGATTATCTATGCTCCCCTTTCTCGCTTTCCCAAGTACATAATGCACTTGAAGCACTTCGAAAATATTGACATAAGAAATGCACTATTAAAAACTTTTCCTGAAGAACTATGTGGTGTGCACTCCTTGAAATACTTAGTGTTAATAAACTATAAAGAAATTCTCTCGCTTCCTTATTCACTGGGAAATATAGCAAACCTCCAGGAAATAGATTTGACAAATGCTTCTACTTTGCAGAGGCTTCCAAGCTCTTTTGGGAATCTAATTGGACTTGAATAATTATCATTCAGAGGTTGCTCAAATTTCATCATCTCCAATGAAGCCTTTGGAAATACTAACCCCTTGAAACACTTAGATTTGAAAGGTTGAAACAATGTAATTTGACCATCTCCAATGAAGCATTTGGAAATATTAACACCCTGAAACACTTAGATCTAAAAGGTTGCAGCAATGTAAAGGAATTTCCTCCCCAAGAGGCACACGAATAGTTCTTGGTATAATTAGATGTGTCTACAATGTAGTTAAGGGGATTTCTTGGAAACAGTATTGGAGAGATAGCCAAGATGGATGAGCTGGAATTAGGAGGGGATTGCTTGTTGGAAATGCTTACACCATTGCTTGTTTATCAAAGGAGCTTGAAGAATTTGTGGCTTTTCGATTACTCAGAATTGGAGTTCTTTCCTGATTCCTTTGGGTTGTTGACTCGGATGATATATTTGAGAATAGAGGATTTCCTAGGGTTGAAATGCTTGCCTGGTTCCTTTGGACTGTTGACTCGGTTGAAAGCGTTGAACATAAGTGGATGTGGGATAGAATACTTACCTCAAAAGATGAACAATCTCAAAGTTTTATAGGTAGAAGTGTGTCCACTACGCGAGCTTCCATTTAGAAGGGTTGAAGAAGAAACAAAAATAGAGTTGAATACATCAGAAAAATGCATGTTTAATGGGGTATTTTCCTGAACCTTCAAGGTGTTTACCCTAACCTTAAACATCTTTGTTTATCTAATTGTAAATAATTGAGGAAAATTAGAAGGTTATGTGCTCTGCCAAAACTTGAAACACTCTAGTTGGTTTGTTATGAAAACATAGAGGAGCTCTCAAGTTATGAAGCCTTGATATCATTAGAGACATTGAATGTATATGGATGTACAAAGATCTAGACAATAGAAGGGTTGGGTCAGCTTGTAGAGCTTAACGTAAATTTTTTTGATTGCCTTGAGATATCAGAGCTACCAGGTGTCTAATACATAAGGTGGATCATTGATATATAACTGTCCCAAACTGAAGTTACTGGTGCAACTCAAACCAAAACACGGACAATCCTTTCAATCCTGTGATGTTGGATGATCAAGTTACAAAAAATTCAAGGACCAATAAAATTTGAGAATGATCATTATCTCTATATGTTCAGAAGTGTAAATTGGAGTAGAATGCTTTATAAGTTCCTTAACTTTAACATTTTTGTACAATCCAAAAAAATTGATAATTCTTATTTTTATGGAAAAAAATCATAAATTTAACCAAAGTGAAAATTTTATTGAAAATAAAGATATATATTCAAAACATTAAAATTTTATCAAAATAAACCTGAAAAAAAATATAAATAAATAAATAATTAATTAATAAAAAAAAAATAAAAATAAAAAATTAATAATAATAATAATAATAAATATTATATTAATTAATACAATATATTAAAAAACTTTAATTTTATTACTTATTTAATTTTAAATTTTCAATCTTACATAATAATATTATTTCTTTATACATTCATGAAATTAATTTTTTCCCATACAATCTCCATTTAAATCACTATTATTTTTCTACCCTATTGAATTTAACTCATTATTATTTCTTCATCCATATCACCTTGTTATTTCAAAACAAGAAAACGAATCTTGAATAAATATATATTTACAATTGAGGTTAACCGTTAATATAAAAATCATTATTCTAATTTAAAATAGAAAACTAATTTAAAAATAGGTTTAAAAATATATATATATATATGTTAATTAATATTTATATATGTATTATGTAGATTAATGTAACAATCATTATTGTAATTTAAAATGAGAAGACTAATTTTAAAAATGCTTTAATTAATTTATTTTTTATTTTTATTTTTAATTTTTTTTTTTTTAAATATGACTAATTTTATTAATGTAACAAAAAATAGTACAAGGAGGCACTCGCCTCTGCAAATCAAGTCTCAGATTATTTTATATTTATCAACCAATAACTGTAAATGACTATCCACACCGAGGAAACCAATCCAAAACTAGAAGTGTTCGCTGCCCACGCAGGGGTAACAGCCTGTAACGCCAAAGTGGAAGAGTTTGTTGAACAAAATATCAAAATTGACAACATTTTCATAAAAGAAATAGCTGAAAAGACCCCTAAGGTCGGTAGTCGGGAACTCAAAACCTGAAGAAAACATTGGGTAGCTAGGTGTCATTAGGTGGAGGAGGTTTTTCCACAATCAGACACCTATATGCTTCCATGTCATCTTCCTCGTCCTGTTGATCTCTCATCGTTGTGTCTACATTCTTGAAGACGCCTTGAATATTGCATCCCTGAACTGCGCCTGAGCGGTCTGGAGCTTCTTCATGGCTTATGCGCGTCCCTGAGCTGTTGCGAGGGGCTTTTCTTCTGCTGGTGTTGGTCCTCTCCTAGATGATAGAAGCTAAGACTTCAGATTTTTGAGGCTCCTCTCTAAATGCTACTGAAATGGTTGCAATAATGCACGGGTGCTCCAGCGTGCAACGAAACTGGAATTGGGCAGAGTGACTGGGTTGCAAAGTCGGGATACAAGTAGCAGGAGGCTGGGGAGCCTCTTTAGTACTCCGAGAACCAGCCATCTGAGAATGCCTCCTACCGCTGCGGGTGGCAGGATAACGACCTAAGAAATGAGTCGTCGTCGAGGGGGAGGAAGAGTCCGAAGGGGTTGAGTCAGAGAGGGACAACGAGGGGGGGTGTATTGCTCTTCCTCTTCTATAACGCATCCTGTGACGCAGACGAGGCATGTTCGCTTGGTCGAAATTGGGCTGACGAGGACGAGGAGGAGCAGTGCCAAGGATTGAATGGCCAATGGAAGTAGGAGGACCGGTAATCCGTGGCTCAGAAGGCCGAAGCAGCAGTTTGAAAGCAGCAAAGTAGACTCTGCAAGAAGTGGGCATCATCTACCATCTCAATATAGTAAAGGATTTGGCATCGTCTCCCCATTGACGTGCACGAGCTCGGCTCTACAACAGAAGGGAGATAAACGAAATTCAGGGGAGGCGGAACAGGGGAAAGGCGGTCCGAATTTGCCATCTTATGAACCAGAATAAGGTTTCCTCGGACCGCACAAAGCATTAAACGCCATTAATGTCAGTGGTGAGCTTCTGGGTGGAAGCGTGGGTGTCCGTGTGGCCGCACCACTTGCCAACCCACATTTGCTACGCTGTACCAGCACCTTTAATCACCTGCATCCGGGATGATTTAATTAATTATTAAATATTATTATAAATCATAATGGTATTTAGAAACCAGATATCTGCTTTAAAAATATATTTTAATTAATTATTGGATATTGATTATAGAGTTTTATGCAAAACTTATTATTGAAAAGGAAATTTAATTTAAAAATATTGTTAATTAATTATTTAATACTATTATGAGTGATGATAGAATCTATTTTTCCATGAAAAATTAATTAGTAATTTCTCTTAAAGGAGTAAGAAGAATATGGTGCAAAAGTTTATGCACTATCTTAGAAATTTGGGATTGGTTATGTTGTCACTCAATGCATTGTGGGTTTCAGTTGGTCAAGATTGTCCAAGAGAAGTGAATTTTGAAGTCATTTTCCTAGGCCATAGAATATATCAGAGTTAAATTCGACCCTCCCTATTGCATAGTGCTTGGAATAAGCTTTCCAATGGTATATAGAAGTCCCAAAATGGACTTTTGGATCAGAAGATATGGCTTGTTGAAGATCAAGAGTTCTGTTGCCTTGAAGTGAAGGAAAAGAGCTTATTAGAAGGCCCCGGGCATAGCAAGTCAAGCATATTGGGCATCCCGCAGTCCTGCATGACCCCCATGTAGTACTCGATGGACCATCCTTAAGGAATTGTCGAAGGGGGGGCAGGGAGCACGCCAATAGTGTTAAAGTGTCGGGGAGGGCAGAGGCTGATTTACACTGAAAATCACTAAAAAACCAATGACAGGGGGAACCCCTTTCTCTCTTCTCTGGGGGGCCACGTGGCAGACTACCTGTTGTCCCGCAACTTCACTATAAATCCTGCATATCGGCTATCAGTGGGTCCGAGCAGAGCTATTTATCGCATATCGGAGGTCGGGGGCCCTGGGCATAGTGAATCCTGCATATCAGCCTTGTCAAAGTGCCGCATCCCGCAATCTTGCATGGCCCCTGCAATACCTGATGGGCCATCCTTAAGGAATTGTTAGGGAAAATCACCAATATAATGTGAAATCATCAGGGAGGGTCGAAAAGTTTAACAAAGGAATTCCATGAAAAATAAAGGTCAGGTCGCCCCATTCTCTCTCCTCCACGTGGTAGAATACGGTAAATCTCGCACCTCATAGTCTCGCAATATCGGTAATTGGCAAAACAAGGGGCTTCCACTTTAAAAGCCCAGTGAATTGCCAATTTTTCGATCCAGAGTTAAAGCGCCTGGGGAGGCTGAAAAATATTAACAAAGGAAATGCATGAAAAACCAAGGTCAAGCAGACCCTTTCTCTCTCCTCCACATGGCAGTATAAAAGGTGACGCGGCAAGTACGTAGGACACGTGTCACTCAAATTTGGAATTTTCATAGGTCCTACGAGGTCATTTCCAAGTGACATGTTTCACCACTCATAAGGCGACACATGGTAGTGATGACATCACCCCCCCGCAGATTGGTGATCGACGATTCCATAGGTTAAAACGATCCTACACCGAAGTCTCTAGGCTTGCAATTGTGATATGCGGGGAATCCTCCCAGATGCGATATTTCGTTTGACATATCTCATGAGGACTTCGTGTCTGCACTATCGACCTATGATGTAAAAAGATGTAAGGTCCTTCCCTCTCCTGTATTGCGATTGCGATACAGTTGGTGGGCCCAATCCCACAAATCGACAATCACAGGTATCATTGGGTGTTATCAAAGGCAGGCGTGGGATATCGACGGGATATAGGATTTTGTGTTACAAAGGAAAAATGCCCCCACAAGGGTTTTAAAGGGCTCTAGCACCCTTAGGCTAAGCCCCTAGTCGCAAACCCTAGTCGTGTGAGGAAAACACCAGTATAAGGGGCTAAACTCAAGGGGGGCTAAGGAACTTTGAAACTTGTTATTCTGCTTTGTCAAGTACACAAGCTTCAGTGACTTGCTTGCAGACAGACAGCATGTCCACCAGAGCTTGTTGCACTCCCTTCACAGGTTGTTCTCTCAGACTTGGTCTAGCAGCAAGCTGAGCAGCTCCCTCAAAAATTTGCGCAATTCTGGAGGGAAACTAGCCTTACGTCTAGAAATTGTGTAGTTTTGTTTGGCAGCCTGCTGGGCTCTAGAATTGTGCAATTATGCCAGTCAAGCTTCATCCAGAAAATTATGCAATTCCTCCCAGCAAGGTTGCTCAGCCAAAGAATTGTGCAATCCTAGGCAACAATCAGCTGCTCTGCCCAAAAATTGTGCAAATCTCCTAGGCAACCAACCGAACTCCCTTCCAGAAATGCACATTTTCTCCCAACAGTTGAGTAGCCTCTTGCATGTGCAGTTGGGTTGACCAGTTCCCTCCGGGATCGAGCAAAAGTGATTTGCATGCATGGGTTGCTCCTCCCCAGGCAGCATGCAAAGGCATCCCTTGTTTTAGAGATCTAGTTTTAGCAGTCGGATGTTACATTCAAGGATCATTTCAGAAACCTCCCACCAAGTGTTTCTTTTCCTATATTTGTGGAATGCGTGTCACAACCTTGATTTTGTAAAAACTCATGAATTAGACGCTACAGAGCTCATTCCTCATGTCAACCTTGTATCTCTGGCATCCCACATTGCATCTAGGAGTCGTTGGCGCATTCAACTCAGTTGTTTTGGGATAAGCCCGCTTTTCATGTCTTGTGTTGCATTTCTGGCATTTTTTGTGTTTCACTTCATATGAATGTTGTCTACTTGATTTCAGTGAGCACTTGTTATTGTTTTGATACATACTATCTTGTACTAGCACCATTTTAGTTTTCGTTGACATCTCAATGTTGTCGGATGCATGAAACTGTTTTTCATGAACAATCGTCGATTCAACAACTTGCCTCACCCACATGCATGTTGTTTTGTTTTCTGAATCTGTCATTCACCGTTTGCATGCGCGATCATTCGCTTATGCTTACACTCAGTCGCCATGAATTCGCTTTCAGTTGCCCATCGGCAAGTCTAGGCAGCCTTGGCTCGGACCCTACCTCACCAAGACAACATTACATAATCCTGAGAGGGAAGGCTCTGTCATCCTCTCAAGAAATGCACATTTCTTCCCAGTGACTGTCCTCTAGTCTTACATTGCGCAATTCTGAGGGATAGTGATTGTTGACCCAAAAAATTGCATAATGCAGTCACTGAGCCTGCAACCATTGCCAGCTAAGATTGTGCATTGCACAATTCCAGCAGTCAGCAGCCAGAATGGATTGTGCATTGGAAAGTTCCAGTAGTTAGTCAACCTCCCAACAGCCTAGACCGTGCCTTGCGCAGTCTTAGCAGTCAGTCTCCTGATCTCCCAGCGGAAATTGCGGAACCTTCATGATCAATCACACATGTATGTTGCAAGTTAGTTCTCAAGTTCATTTTGGTTTTCAACTGATAGATTGTTTGCCATGAGTGTTGTCATGTCTCCAGACATCTTAGGTGTTCATCTACCTCTCAACAATACAGGTACAGTGGTTTCCAAGAGAGCAAAGTTGAAGACACCGTTCAAAGAACAGTTGTGGATGTAGTCGATCAAGTGTCTATGGACTTTCCTACCCACAAAGACATCAAGCTATTTGTAGACAAGGACATCAAGATATGATGGCAGTAGCATCACAACGAGCAACATCATGAACAACATCTGAAGGCAACATACCAGATGCAACAAATGCAAGAGGAAGGTTTTTGACAACACAGAGGCGAAACAAAGTTGCAAGCTCAAGCAGATCCACTAGTGATGAAAGCAACTTTGGAGACTCAAGCTATGAGGTGACAGTGTGACATGAAGATCGTGCGAAGACAGAGAATGGAACAAAGAAGGAGTTGCATGTGTTGAAGCAGAAACTCAATGAAGAACATGAGCTGCATAGACAAGCGAATGAGTTGCAGTAGGAATAGGAACAACAGGGGGCGCAACATGCATTCATGGATGAAACTGTGGCCGTACAAGTCATAGATGCATCCCAGTAGCTGGCACAGAGCAGACAAGGTCAGCAGTGTTGTTGATCGCATGCAAGGGAATACATCAACATGCATATCATTTTGTGCACACATGCAATCCCACACATTCATCACACTCACCAAGGTGAAGACAAGATGCAAGTCCAACTGGAGCTGAACATGTAGTGGATAGTTGATGCGCATGACCACTAGCACACACTAGAAGATCAGCATGGACACTATGCATCAATGTATTGTTGGTTTGACTGCACCCAAGAAGACCATGTGCATGCTAGCAGATGATTTGGATGAAGGAGCCATACCAATGCACCTGGATACAATGGAGGAAAGAGTTCGCTTTAGCAATATGTCACCATTGAGCACATGCACACCATCACAGATGACCAAGCTTGGCATCAGCTCACCACCTTCACCATCAGAAGCATGTCAAAGATTGATCTCACCACAACAAGACTGAGTGTCAGTGATGCCTTGCATGGCTTGCTCAAGCCATTTTGTCTCACATGAACATATGTGCATTGTAATGTAACGTCTTATCAAGTGGAAGTTCAAGTATCAATAGTTGGATGTTATAGTCTAGAGTAAATGAAGAGTCATGAGGGTAGATGAACTATCACAAAGGGAAATTTCTAGGGTCACCTCACCCTTTACTATAAATAGAACCTCATAACTCATTGTAAAGGTTTTTGGTTAGCCAAGCTTCCGATAAAACTATCTTGGGGAGAGCTTGGACAGTATTACAAGAGCCTTGGCTTCTCCACTATGGAGAGCTAGTACATCTCTATGGAGGAGCAGGCAGTTGTGGCTGTAACGTTCCGTTATCAGGACTAGTGGTTAGACATGGATGTATTGTATGACTGGAACTTACAATTCTTAATATAACAAGAGCCAACATGTTTCATGCATATGTTGTATTGTATTCTATGCTATCTGGTTTACTCTAAATGTTATATGTATTGGTTTTCTTACAAATGCATGTATAGACTATTCTGTATAAGTATGTATGAATCTTTCTGAAATGTGTTGTTGGTTTAACTATCACTTTGGATTTCTTGCTAACTTTCCTTCCATGTTGTGATGCATCTTCACTCCTGTGTTCCCTTATTAACTATGTGCTATCATAGGTTTCCAAGGGGCGCACTCATCTCAACCCCCTGCTGGGTTGTGTTATATTCTTTCCACGACTAGCCCACGTAGTTAACCGGGGGGTTAGAAGGGAGGCGGAGCTGCCCCTTCGTTGTGCCGATTGCGTACCGAGGAGAGTCACAGGGGGTTTGAGGGGTGTAGGCAACCCCATTCTATGGGGTCTGGGGCAGTGCCCTGGAAATTTTTCTTTTGGACCCTATATTAGGTTGGGTGGACCTACATATGGTTTTGTGCATGATTTTTTCGCACATGGTTTTGGACGCGATGGTTTTCGGTCCATGGTTTTGAACGTGATGGTTTTCGGTCCATGGTATTGGATGTTTCAGCATGTATTGTAACATTGAAAGGAATATAATGAAAAATCAAGCTGGTAGTCTTGGTTTTGGGATCTAGGGGAAAATCTCTAAGTATATGTGTTTTATGTGTTATGCTCTCACATTGTTTATTTTATGTGTTTTAGAATTCGTATGCAAGTAATTTCTGTACGGGGTTAAAACCTACATTCGGTATCAAAGCTATTTTGGTTTCAAGGGGACGCCTTTGTTGCTGAGGGGTTTCGCTTGGGCCTGTGGTTGACCCTGTTCAGTGGGAGATCTGTGGGATCGATTCTGGTGGTGAAATAAGATGGCAAGCAGTGGAAAGATAGAGATCGAGAAATTTAATGGTCAAAGTTTTGAGTTATGGAAACTCAAGATGGAGGACCTATTGGTGGATAAAGATTAGTGGATCGTGGTAGTCCAGGTACTAAACCAACGGGAGTGTCCAATGAAGAATGGAAGAAGTTGGATCAGAAGGCTAAGAGCACAATACGATTGTGTGTCTCGGATTCAGTATTGTTGAATGTATCAAGGGAAGCTACAACGAAGGCTTTGTGGGATAAGTTAGGGACTTTGTACCAATCTAAGTCTCTGGTGAATAAACTGTTCCTACGGAAAAAGCTGTATAACCTAAGGATGAAAGATGGAGACTCAGTGACAGAACATCTAAATGCATTTAATACTATGGTAAGTCAGTTATTATATGTTGATATTAAAATTTCAGATGAATATAAGTGCATCAGTTTGCTGTGTTCTCTACCAGATTCATGGGATAGTTTGGTTATTGCAATAGGTAGCAATGCAACTGCCTTGTAGTTTGATGAAATAGTCTCATCCTAGCATACAACTACACCTACATGGTGTTTTGGTTAGTTTGTGGGAAGGCATTGTAATGATAGCCTTCATTGCATGGGAGTCCAGTGAAGGATAATTTGTTCTAAATTATGAATGTAGGAGCACCCAAGCAATGATTATGGTGATTAATGGGGAGGAAATAGCATATCATGACAGAGGATGGAGTGATTGAGATAATGAAGGGAAGGTTGAAGCTCTTGTTTCACTTTATTGTGTTCCATGCCACTATTTCTCATGGGCACTCCTAGCATTTTAAATTATGTTATTTTTCAAATATTATAGTTTTGGAAGGAAGGAAGCTTAATGTCAATCCTACAATAAAATTGTCGTTGCATGTAGGATTGACAATATTATTTGGCTAGAAAATACTCACTCTAGGGTACACTACATCTATTTCGTTGCAAATTTGATGAAGGAGTCTCATGTTTATTGTACAACCCTTTATTTGTAGACATGTTTCTACCAGTGTTCTACAAGAGTTGTGGATTAGTCATCTTCTATATATTTATCCCCTCTCTAGGACTTCTAATTCTAGGAGGTGTGTTTTTTATGACTTCAATTTGAGCTTTTTTTCCATTCATTTTATCCCCCTACCTCCAACGTTTCTCTTTTTTAGGAGTGCCCTACTCATTGTTAAGTTGGTTTATTCTTCTCTAGCCTCTTAGTCACCCTCCCTGCCACCCCTCCTCGAGTACATATTATCTCTGTTTCGCCTCTCCTCCCTATCTAAACTCTATCTTTGATTTCGCCTTCTCTCCCCAGGATCCTAGATTCAGTTCATCCCCTCCTAGGTGTCCCTAGATCATGGCAAGATGTTGTCTCTCCTCTTCTCGCCATGGAAGTAGAAGAGCACAACTCAGTCCCACCCTTGTCCTTAACCTTGCTTCGCCCTTTATTGGCCAAGCCAAAGCCCAGTTAACAACTTGAGCTTCTATGACCCGATACAAAGAAATTATCTCTGGAGTAGTCCAGACACTAATCTTTGATGTGGAAGAAAAAGTCTCAGAAGCTAGAAGGTTTATTCTAGACAGGCAAGTGGACTCCGAAAATAGTGAATGGATACTTAGCGTGAGAAACTCTACCAGAGCATGCACCTCCTCTTACATGCAAACCATTAATCTTTAGTAGCATATTACCACTCTCATGGGAAGAGTCCTTACTGACATAGTAGACTCTTAGTAGGAAATGACCATCTACATGGAAAAATTAATGGAAAAGGTGGATAGACTTAGGAAGTCCTCCATTCTAACCAAAAATTTGGCAAACTTTAACTTCTCCTTGAACAATGACAATGAGCTCCATCCACCGACTTTGGTGGTCTCCCCAACTGAATGAATAATGTATGCTAATTGAATAAGTATATGAGTTGCTAAAAAGTATAATGATTCATATAAATTATAAATTATGTGTTTATAAAATGGTTATATATAATATATATATATATATATATATATATTATATATATTATATCAGATTTTTTAATATTCATTTAATTAATATTAATAAATAATGTAAAATTGTCTTATTTTATTTAATTAAATTATATTAATATAAAAGTATGTAAGAATTAAATTTATATTAAATTGGAAAAATTGATTACATAAATAAAACTACATATTTTAATATTTTAATTTTTCATCATAATTAATTAATTGTTGAAGTGTAAAATATGTAAAAGCTAGTAGAGTAACTAAAGTATAAACTATAAAAAAATACCACAATTATAGGAATGTATTAACTTTAATATTTTAAACACACAAAGAGGTAGTTTTATAAACTTAAAAACTACCTCTAAAATGGAAAACAGTTTTTTGGTTAATTAATTGGAGACTAATGAGAATTATTATTATATTTATTCACTTACTTTCTTGCATAGTTGCATGTCATTATAGTTGTTTGCTTTAATTTCCCACACGTATAAATCATTAAAAACACAAATACATGAGACTAAATTGTTAAAAACACAATATTTTACTTCTTAAATATTTTTTGCTTAGAGATTAAAAAAAACAGGATCTTCATAATCTAATTTACTATTTGTGATTAAAAAATTGACATAAAAATAAACAGTGAAACACTAATTTACAGAAACAAAAGACAAATTTAGCTTCAACTTGAGCCTATGCAGCCATTTAGTCTTCCAACATTGATATACTTCCTCTTATAAAAATTAACTTGGAAATAATATATCTATAAAAACCCATAGATAAAAAAAACAAAAAAGAAGAAATAAATCTATGTGGGCATCATTCACACAGTACCATGCTCCCTCCTCCCAGGATTAGCGCAGAAATATCACTATCAAAAAAAACATTCACCGTATAGAATAGGAAAAAAATTAGGAACAAACCGTTTATAATAGCATAAAAAAGCAAGTGGCAGAGATAGAAACATCATATAAACATTTTTTTTACTGTTGCATTTAGTAACTTTGTTAAATTTTAGAATCCTCCCCTTCATAGCCTTATGAACACCGAAAAGAGAAGTTATTTAATTCTGATTACATTTTACAAATAAAATGATGATTTGGTCATTGAATACCAGTAATACCTGATCTGACAACTTAAATTAGTTATTTTATCTCACCCTTGGAAGTAGATTCCTTCATTTACATTCTTATCTTCACTAGCTTTCTTTCTAGACAATTGTAGCATCAAATCTTCATGTATTTTTAACAGCTCTGCAACAGTATTTTCTAAATTTCCCCTTTTCTTATCCCACACATGCGAAATGCCAGTCATCTTCATTTTTCCTCTGTAATTCTCTACAAGAGTACTTCTTAATTACGCCTTTTCTTACCCAACAAATGCGAAATTCCAGTCGCCTTCATTTTTCCTCTGTAATTCTCTACAACAGCACTTTCTTAATTACGCCTTTTCTTATCCCACAAATGCTCCTCATCTTCATTTTTCCTCTGTAATTCCAGACTACTCTTCCAGAATCATTCAGCTCAGATTCGAACGCATTCACCTGGAATTTAATGAGCTCCGCGTCAACTGTCAGCTCTCTGTTCTTTGAGGTCAGTGATCCCATTTCACAAGCCATCAACTCATGTTTTTCTCTCAGCTCTGCGGTAGTACCTTCCAAATTATTATTTTCAACAATCCACAATTGCATCTCTTTCAATTTTTCTGAGTAGATCCCTTGGAATCATTCAAGATGGATTGCAAATCAACGTTTTCTTCCCTATACTGTTGTAGAACCCTCTCATTTTTAACCTTTTTCATCCTAAATTTGAGCTATTCTCGTGATATTCTCATTCAACTAGGCTTTCGAGGACTTTACTTCAGCACTTGGCAGAGCAATCTGCCTTCACTACCATTAGAATTAATCTTCGTTCATAGCTCTGCAGCGTTGCCTTGGAATTTTTATTTTTGGAATCCCACAAATGTCTGTCATGTTAAAAAATTTCAAAAAATTCCTTTGTCCTTTCCTTGGATTCATTCATTCAATTGAAATTCCAAAATCTTTTCAATTGAAAAAACCCTTTGGTTCAATGCAGACATGTCTTCAATTTGTTTCTTATATGTCTTGCGTCCCGCCTAAGGAAGACAAAAGTTTCTCCTTTATCCGTCTTCCATGCTCTCTCTGCAATTAATCTACTTTCAGTGATCTCATTTCGTGTTGCTGCCATCTGTAAGAAAACCCCATTCTTTTCCAGTTCCCAAGCTCTAAGTGCGCCTTCAAAATCGCCGGACATGACCTTAATTTTATTTGTCAACTGCTAAACACTAGTTTCCAGAGTTTGTTTATCAGAAAACACTGCTTTCCAGTCCTATTCTTTCTCAAAAATTTATCTTGTGAATCTCTCCTTAGCTTCCTGCAATTGTTGCCGAGCTTTACAAATCCCAGCGTCTTAGTCCTCGTTTCTCTTTGCCAGCCGTTGTTGGAATTCCTTACGAATTTCCATCCAATGGCCTCTTGAAGAATATGAATATGTGATTCCATTTCCACTAACTTGTGTAAGAAACAGGCCTTAAAATCCTGTCGTGAGGTATTGATATCTTTAACAAGTCTTTCATTAAACTCACGCAACTTGCATATTTCATCTTCACATTGTTTGCAGGGTTGGGAGATTTGATAATCTTTATCCTTCTTCTCTATGCACTGGAATATCTTCTTTTCATCTTTGCCGTTGCAAAGCTCGAAGGGGGATGATGAGTTGATACTATTCTGTCTCCTTCGCCTCTTGTCTTTGCCCATTTTGGGGTTCAACTGTCACAATAGATTTCTCATGGGGAAGGGATTATGAATGACTTTCAAATTTCAAATAGGCGGGAGTCAGGACTTTCGAATTTCAAATGAAAGGACTGGGTCTTTAGAGATGATCAGGCCGGGGTGATAGTCATCCGTAGTACCAGAGCAGCTGGATGGTCATCAATGATTATGTTGATAGTCATCGGTGGTGGATCGTCCATGTATCCATCCCATTTTGTGTACGACAGTGAGACGGAAAACAATAACGGAAACGGAGGGCCAGTTAGCCACGTCAATGAGTCCGAGCAACCTGCAAGCGGAATATTTGTGGCCATGAAAATAGACTGAGCAAAGTCCCTCTGGATACGGATCCGGAGAGGCCACAATAATTTACATTTTCTTTGTTCATTCTTTTACCAACGCGGCAGCTGGACATTTCCCCGCTGTCTCTCGAAAAAGGCCAAACAAAAGAGACAGATAGCAAAAGACTCTGCGAAATTTTGTTTTGCAGTGTTTGTGCATAAATGCTGAAAGCATTAATTTCCCTTAAAATATATTTTAGTTTTCTGTTTATATTTTATAGAATGTTTTATGTACATATGATATTATGAGATCCATATCTTAAGACAGACAGAATACCACTATATCTATAAGGGAATTAACGCAATCTAATAATGGGGAATTCTGCCTCTCTACAGCTATTTTGAAAAACATAAAATGGTTTCCAACCCCCCAAAGTTCTTTTCATTCTACAACCATTTCAGCTTAGTTTTTTGTTGATGTCAATTGCGAGGTATTTGTAATCCGCAACTTCTTCCAGAATGTTGCCTTCAAAGTAGAACTTATGCTAGTTATGTTTTCTTTTCTTAGAGAAGACCACTACTTTCGTTTTGTTGATATTGACTTGCATCCCCACACTTCTACAAAAATGCTCAAGGGATAGTAGGTGCTTTTGCAAACCAAGAGTCGATTTAGCAATCAGAATAAGGTCATCTGCATACAAAAGAAGCCTTATAACAAACTTGCACAAATAGATACCATCATCCCCTTGCAAATTTAACGACTCCTCAAGCTTGTCGATATATAAACCAAAAATGGTAGGAGACAGTGGGCAACCATGTTTGACCTCAATATCGCTTCTAAAACTTTCAGAAATGCCTGTTGAAGTTCTAATTTTGACTTTTACCTCTTCATACAGCCTATGCATAGCTGCTCTCAAATTTTTAGGAACCCCAAGTTCCTCCATTCTATACCAAATTTTATCCCTAGGAACTAAGTCAAACGCTTTTCTGAAATCAACAAAGCAACAAACGACTTCTTCCTTTTTCTCCCAAACTTTTTCAATCATGTGCCTTAAAGTTATGCAATGATCAATTGTGGAATGTTTAGGTCTAAAACCTGCTTGCCCTTTAGCACACTTATCTCTTTCTTCTGCCCACTTGCTAATTTTGTTTTCTAGCATGCTTCCAAATAGCTTTGCAAACAAAGAGTTTATCATGATGGTCCTATAATTGGAGGGATTATTGACATCACCACTATTGAAAAGAGGTATTGCCAGACTAGTTTCCCGATCTACAGGGAGCCCTTGTTGTATGATGTTGTTGAAGAATTTTGTAATGTGAGGTGCAAGAATATTTGAGCCCCACTTTAGATATTCTACTTGGAGCTCACCTAAGTCTTTTGCTTTTCCAACACCCAAATTCTTGATACCCATCTCTACCTCTTGTATCATGAAGAGTTCAGGACTAGTGCTGACCAAGGGGGGAGGGTCAACCTTGGGAACCTGTTCATAGAGTTGTCTTGCATAGTCAAACCATTTAGAGGTTGTAATATTATTTTCAATTTGTATCTTTTTCGGTTGGAGCTCCTTCCAAAATAATTTGGGATTATTTTTCCCAAGGAAGATTAGTTCTTCCCTACTTGAAACCATGAAATCAGACTTTTTCTTGCTTAATAACTGCTTGTAAGATTTGAGCTTTATGTTATCCTTGTTTGACTCTTTCCACATTCTCCTTTCCTTTTTGCATTCCTCGTCAAACCAACCATTAACCGGAAAGAAATTTGTTTCAGACTTATTAATTTTTGTTCTTTTGCACTTTGCAAGTGCGCATTGAATTAAATGTGTTAATTCATGACTATTAAGGCTGTGAATTGTGATTTTCTCCTTCTCGATGAGCCTCTCTAGCGTCATTTTGAAGGTATTACAATTTTCTGGGGTCAAAATAATTATGCCATGAGGGAGATTTTGTTGGACATGCTGAATTTTTTACTCTAATTGTTTCTTTCCAATCCCAGGGAAACATAAATAATTTGGCTTGTGATCTGATTTCAAATCCCACAATTGATCTCCAACCAAAACTTCTTCCATTTTCTCACACAAACCATGCGATCAAATTACATGATCTACCACACTTGCTCCATTGTAAGTATTGAAAGTGAAATTACCAGACTTTGCCCATCTAGTCAAGCCATTACAAATGACTAAATCAAAGGCCCCACATAGAGTAAACAATTTTTCACCAAAGAGATTGCAACCCTTGTCCTCTAAAATTCTTTCCCTCTGATGATTACTTTCTTCTGTAAGCCAAATAGGGTCACAGTCATCTTTACAACAAAGGATGTTGGCTTGCTCACTTGCAATCCTAGCATTGAAATCCCCCACTATAAGGACTTCACCTAGCTGTGAATACATTGCAATATCCACTTTTAAAGCTGCAAATGGATCTTTGTGGTCAAGCCCTCTACCTTTGTAGATTTTTGAAACCTGCAACGCAAAATAGCATGCTACAATCCTGATGTGGTTTCCATTTTCTAATACTTTAAACCAAATGAATTGCTTATTTGAGTCTTCTTTTTCTAACTGAATGAGACGACCTTCTTTGTCCCTTACTAAAACCATGATACCCCCGTGCCCTTTGCCATTCCCTGCTACCTTGTTCCACACTGTCATCTTCCAGTATCCTTCAAACATAGGTGTTTTGCACCCTTCATGCTCATGTGTTTCTATGAGGCAAATTATGTCTCTATTTTTTGCAATAGGCCCTAACCTAGGTCCTTGTCTCCATGGGTAACCTCTACAGTTCCAACAAAATAATCTTAAGGAAACCTGGGTATGACTTGATTTCTATTTATTTTGACATGCAAGACTCACATTTGAGTCTTTGTCCCTATTTTCCCATACCGACCTTGCTTTCTGATTTCTTGTTGAAGAGTTTGTTGCCTCTTCTTTGTTACCATCTTGCTGCTCTGTTCTGGAAGGAGGTCCAAATCGCGCTATCATAGCTTTGCCTTTATAAATCCATGCTCTCTTTCCTTCATCTCTTGCTGCCCTAAGCTTTAAAATTTCCTCCCTTCTTTCCTCTTGTTGTTTTATAGTTAAATCTTCTTCTAGGAAAAAATGAGAACCCCTCAAGAGATGTTTCTTGTTTAGAATGCTATATTTATCACGCAAGCTAGACATAATGACTTTTATGGGCCTGGGCCTTGGCTCCCTCCCCGTTAAACTTACCCACCCTCCATGCTTGACATATTTGTCCTTGCCATAGCAACTTGTCTTTCAAGAAGTCTCTTGCAAGGTCAAAAGTACATTCATTTTTCCCATAGTCTTTCACCCCTTTAATGATTATGTTTGCTGCCCTATTTTGTCTCTCCTTGCCTTCACTATCTTTCATGTTGTCAACCTGATTTTTGTTTCTCCTTTCGTTTCTTCTCTTGCGTTCTCTTCATGGTTGTTTATTTGGGCAATCATTTTCCCTTTGTCCTGGGATGATTTCACATTCACCACCTTTGTACTTTCCACTACAAATTTCTTTATGTTTTTCACATCTGCCTTCATGCATTGCCATTCTGTCTTCCCTATCAAGAGAGCTTCCTACAACAACGCCACTTGTTCTTTTAAAATTTTATTGCTTTCTGCTAACGCCTTGTTCTCAGCCTTGTTGTGATCTTTTAGAAAAAAAACACATGCTCTTAACCATTAGGCCCATTTAATCTGTATAAAAACAATTTAACAACATCAATTATAAAACTAAATATTATAATTAATATTAAACAAAACTAAATATTATAATCAATATTAAAAAATGTTAATTAAAAATTTTTATATATTTATCTATATATTATTAGTTAGTAATTATTTTTTAACATGTAATAAAAATAATAATAATTCAAAATAAAAAACAATATCTTTTAATCTAATGAAATTCATGATTGTCATATAAATCTGCCTTTACATTGGGCTGCATTAGATCCCACGAAATTTCCAGTGGTGGAAAAGTACACAGAATGTTAATCATCTAATTACACTTTCTGATAGTTCTTGGAAATCCGAAGCCTTTACGCTTTTTGATAGTTCTAGGCAATATGAAGCCTTTTGATGGTCTACAAAGATAGGACCAACAACACAATAAATCCTCACAACAAGACTCTAGACATACATTAAGGGAACGATTGAAGCATAATGAAACCCCCTCTCATGCCTAAAGGCCAAACCAATTGAACTCTAGGTACCACCTTTCCAACAATAAGCAAATTTATATTGCCATGATTAGCAACAAAACCCCTTTGAGAAGATCCAATTTTAGCCCACAACACAATTGTATAGCTAAGAAACGTGATAGGGGTTAGAGTTACCATGAAAACGATGAGACACAAAGTTCGATTACAGGCACTTCCAAGTGGCCGATAAGTTGAATAAACTAAGAACAATTGCAATCTCCTTACAACGAGACCGAACTTGAAAATAAGGTTTAACCCTCAAACTGATGTCCATATTCCACTAGGTATACATTCTTTCTTGCTGATGACATTCTTTCTCTAGGACAAACTCTCCACCTAGCCTACCACTTTGTGGTTCCACGGAAAAACCATTGTGCTACCAGTAGAGGTAGGGTGTCGAGGTACTCCCAAACTGGCAGTCCACAAAAACTTTTTCGGCGTTCCTCGACAATAGAATTTATCCTCCCCGGAAAGTTTCCAAAACAATTTATTCTGCATGTGAATGCATGGATGGGGGTGACCACACCAACCCATGAATTCAATGCTCAACATAATGGCAGCTGCTATGATGAAGGACACGAATACCTATACCACTATCATTATCATGTTGCAACCCCATCGAGAAAGTTCTTATTATATTAGATATCATTTTGGGGATTCAACTGCGTTAGGTAAGTCATTCACGTATGACCATTTCCATGAGAGGTAGTCGTAACTGACTAATTTCTCATGATTTTTGAATAGCTCACTTAGCACTCATTGCATTGGGTGATGCTCACAGGGGTGAAGAAGTGGAATTGAAACTAGTGAAATGTGGAGAACGAATCAAATAGCATCAATCATCACTTCCGGGGCTTGCACCCGGTAACCAGAACTTCCCAGGAGGTCACCCATCCCAGATCTCCTCTGGCTCAAGCACGCTTAACTGTGGATTTTTTCCCCACAATCAAG
>APFE030391570.1:68860-101982 GCA_000404065.3 Pinus taeda | reverse complement strand
TTGTTACTACTCTATCAATATTTTTCTTACAGGTACCTCACTAGCATTGTTACTCCTTCGGTGTTGTTACTCCTCCAGTGTTATTACTCTGATCGTGGTGATTTTTACTAAGTACTTCACTGGTGTTATTACTCCTCCGGTGTTGTTATTCCTCTCGTGTTGTTACTCCTCCAGTGTTGTTACTCTGTCGCAATTTCATCTAAGTATTTCGGTGTTGTTACTCCATTGCAATTTTGACTGATTGTTTAAGCGGTTTTGTTACTCCTCGGGTGATGTTACTTCCCCGATGTTGTTACTCCTTGGGTGCTACTCGCTACAATGTTGTTACTCCTCCGCTGAGTCACTCCGTCAAGGTAAGTCGCCAAGTCATCCCCGATCGACTTGGATTTGATTAATAATTCATGTGAAATGACTTGATATGACTGCAAACGGTCATCCCTTAGTTAGGGGGGAGATATTATAATAAATGAAAAAAGATGCCATAATGACTTGTTATTATCATTATTAATCCACCATACTTCGCACGATTACCCAAATGTATCGACAATTGAAATTAGTACTAATGTAATAATGAATGTTCCTTTCCAACGATGCGAAGTAATTAACATAATCACTATTCATTATTACCATTATCCGCCATGTTTTTTTTCCATATTTCACTGTTATCCTCCTAGTTTTCACTCTCACTGCACCCCATCGCTATCACAACTCTCACTGCAAATCTACCTGTCAGCACTCCTCCTTGACAGTCTGTTGTTACTCCGAAGTTCTGTTACAAAGTGGTTGCAGAATGGGAGGGCGGGTTGTCAGACACAAACCAAAGAGCACAGAGAAGGTTCGACGCAATGCAGATGTTTAGCAAGTGTTCTTGGATGCAGGGTGGCATGTGTATTTTGAGAGGATACAAGGATTTAACAAATTCATCACAGTTGAATTTGCATTAAAACTGGAAGTAAATCATTCTAGAGTCTGTGGGCTAGATATTTTTGTCATGGAGGAAGCCATTTCGATTGCCAGCAGGTTGCAGCGAGGAGGTCAAAAATGGTTCTCCCGGAAGTCACCTCTACAGGTTTTTCAGAATTGTTTTTGCAGGCTGGGGAGATAGTGGTCCAGAAAGGAAGAAGGTATGATTGTAAATCTCTGCCATACCCATGGGCTGAGGTGGCGTGTTTTGTTATGAGGTATGTTTACATGTGAAGGTCGTTTCTGTACACTGTTTAAGTATCATTTCAAACTCCTTGCATGCATTTAGTTTCGGCATGTGCAACTTCATTCTTTAGACATACCATACTTCCTATTGGGTAGCCTTCCCTTAATGGTGCAATCTGCCTGCCGGTCTCGACAACCATTAGCGGTTCTCACAAATCATGGGTTGGTTAGATTATTGGCGGTGCATGCTTTATCTCAAACCTCCATGGCTTGGCCAAAACTCACTAAGCTGGAAGAGGAAGAACTTACAGGTATGTTTCCTACAAGGAAGGAGGAAGAAGACTTAACAATGAAAGAAGAGGCCACAGATGATGTTGTTCCAGTGTCGCCTATTGTCCCAACAGAAATAGACACAATGGAGATAGAAGAGAGTGCAGTTGACATTGGTCCATAAGAACTAGCATCAACTACCAATTTAAGAGGATAATCACCACCCTTGGAAGCAGTTACAGGTGGTGGTTATACACAAGAACCAACACCACCTATCCAATAAATTAAAGAACCTCTGGTCGAAAATGTAGGTGGTGCTGACACACAAGAACCAACACCACCTATTCAAGCAGTTGAAGAAACTTTGGATGGAAATGTAGGTGGTGATGCCACACAAGAAATAACACCAGTTGCTCAAATGAAAGTGGAACCATTGGAGGAAACAGGGGCTGCAGTTGAGACCACTCCATAGGAGCTGGTGTCAGTTGTTGGGCAGAAAGAAGATTTGGGAGAAGCACGGGCAGAAGGAGAAAAATGGATCATAGAACAGCCGGTGAACATAGAAGAAGAGGAAGGAGGACCTGCGTCAGTAGGCATTGAGAGAATAAAAATTGATGAAATTATTACTCGCTCTCCTTTTCTTGCATCTTTTCCAAAAGGGGCAAGGAAATCTTGTTCATCTAGACACACGGAGAAAGAAGAAGCTTCTCCCCTCATCTTAAAATTTTTTGGGACAACTAGGGGCACCCTTATCGACATTGTTACTCAAAAACCAGAGTCAACTGGTGAAACAATTGAGAAAATTGAAGGGTTGGTGGTCGACACTGCCACACAAGAACCAGTGTCGACTGAAGGACAAAATGAAAAAGTTATGGCTGGTACTAATTCTACAGAGACCATTCCTGAGCAGATGGAAGAGGATGTTGTTGATAAGACTAACACGCAAGGGTTAGAAACCATTCGCAAGCAGATGGAAGAGGATGTTGCTAATCAAACTAACCCACAAGGGCTAGAGACCATTCTTGAGTAGATGGAGGAGGATGTTGCTAGTAAGACTAACCCGCAAGGGTTAGAACCATTCCTGAAAAAATGGAAGAGGATGTTGCTGAAAAAACTAACCCACAAGAGCTAGGAACCATTCCTGAGCATATGGAAGAGGATGGTCGAGCAGTAGAGTAACTACAAGAAGAGAGTGTCAAAGACACTACCCCATAAGAACATGCATTGAATCCAGAGCCATAGAGGGAAGACATAGAGGTCCTAATACCTAAAGAAAGATACAGCGAGGTTGTTCCTCGAGTTAAGGAACAAATGGAAGAAATCAGAGTAAAACAAGAACCAGTTGACGATTTTGTCAATGCCAACCTGCCAAGCCCCAGGCCAATTATGAAGCATGTGGAAGAAGTTGTTTTAAAACAATAGTTCATCGAGAAACGTGCAAAAAGGAGAACCCCTCTTAAGGAAAGATATCATGCACAATTCAAAGAAAATATGCAGTTAAAATTGGAAATCATTAAATTGAGAAAACAAGTTCGGTGCTTACGAAGGAGAGTGAGGAAGCACAAGAAAAATGTTGTGTAGCCCCAACCAAAAACTGTTTTAGTGGCATCACAAACTGAAGATAGGCCCATGACTTCAGTGGCTACACAAACATAGTCGCTTTTTGCATATGATCAAGGTGCGAGAGTTTATCATGTCTACAGAAATTCATAAGTGGAAAGCTACATCAGCTTGCTTTCAACGAGGGACCATTCCTTTAGAAGTACAACAAGAAGGAATAAGGAAAACTTGTGAGAAAGTTGTGAAAACAGGCTCTAGCTACATAGAACAGATAGAGAAGGAAAACTGGAAACAGGAGAGACAACAGAAGTGAGTTGAGGGACTGGAAGAACAGGTGGAGCTATTAAAGGCTGATAAGGAAGAGATGTTTACTTTGGTACAATAGGCAATGGCTTGCCGCCTCCCTGATCATAGCTACACCCTGTTCCTCCATGAACAATATCTATTATTTTTTTTAGAACATGGCCGCTAGGATCTTAGTCATGAGATGGAAGATTCAATGCAGTTTCTGCACATCTTGAGATGCCACAATATTTTTGGATCAACATTTGGTGTGCGAGTTGTACATGCATGACTACTTTCTAGGCAATGATCAATCATTTAATCCAGTGGCATATGTAGGAGACATTCAATTGAGGGCCTTTATCTCCTACATGGTCAATCAGGTTAAATAGAAGAAGGCCTTCAACACGTTCAAAGAAAATCAGGAAAATAGGCAACTTGTCATTCGGATGGAGAATTGTCAGTCTGTGAATGTTTATACCAAAAACAAAATCCTCTTGGGGATCAAGGGATGGAAAGAACAGGTGTTGGAAACTCAGAAATGATGCATTGATATATGCAAAAAACAGATTATTACTTGTCAAGAGGAGGCCCAAGACAGCTGCCAAAAATGATGGATGCTTTCGTCATTAGTTGTCATGATACGTGAGCCTTTTGGGGCCCCCAATTTTTCTCAAACTCTAAATAGGGTACCTCGGTATATTGCATGCATGTAGCTTCGTGGGGTTCAATGGATGGGTTTGAGGTTTTGATTTCCCATCATCTGGCTGCCAACCGATCAGTACACTCTAGGTTACGAGGTAGGTGAGGATTGGTGGAAGGAAGTCATCGAGACAGATGGGTATAAGCCTGCGAAATACAATCTTGCATAACTTCACGCTGATCATCACAGCTCTAACCTAGACTTGTGCAGGCAATGAATTGCATGAGGAGATATAGTAAGGCCAGTTGGGGGGAGATTTTTGTGGCTAGATTTGCATAATTTTACTCAACCTTTTACCTTGTTCTTTTTATCCATTTCACACCAATAGTGGTTAATCGATATCCTGAAAAGCACATGTATACCTCTTGTCATGTCTTTATCGATTATTTACCAATGAAGCATAGTCGCATGGGATTATTACCTAAGTGGCTTGCTAATTCATTTATTTCTGCAAATTTGAAGGGTGAATGACCAGGACTGTGATTCACTGGATGATACCATCAAAGCTAGAAATGTTATCCTTGGATATTGGCTGCAACAATGAATCAATATTTCTTTTAACACACTTCTATCTTTTACATTCTATTTCGTTCTAAAAACCACCATGTAATTAAAGGCAAACAGTGTCATAATTCTAGGAGCTGTATTATAATTGACAAATTGTATAAAGTAGAGTTTCAGGGTATGAAAGCTATCATTGTTAAGATTCATCAATGTTACAGGGGAAATACCCTAACTTTGAGTCTGTAATAGAATACTTGTAATATTTCTTTAATTAATGAAAGTTTGATCTTCTGAGCATATCATGATTCGTTGATCTTGCCACAGCCCTGATCAGGGAGTTGGGCCCACTCTCCTAACCAGGTGCTGCTAGATTAGATGTGTGTTAGGTTTATTTCTATGAGTTTATTATTGTTGTGAATGTTATCAGTGTGTTGTTGTGAGTCCTAATTGTTGTTACTCTTATTGTTGTTATAGTTATTACTTGTTGTTACTCTTATTTGTTGGTAAAGTATTGCTTGTTGTTACACATTGATGAATTTATAATTAATGTTCAATGTTGGGTAGGGAAAATGTGGCTTGCACATACAGTGCACGATAACCTTGAAATCACTCGTAGAACCTTGTGTTGAAAATTAAATGTGGATTGGGTGAATTGCATGATTCATACTTGGACACCAACAACTACTCAGGTAGATTTGGCTCATGTCTATTCCAAAGCTAAAAGAGCTACCAACTTCATTGAATGCATTTAGCACATCCGCTAGTAGGTCCATGACATATTGGATAGAGAAAATGCTAAGTACAAACAATGTCATGATCAACATCAAGCACCACACAAGTTCTAGGTGGGCGACAAAATTTGGTTACATTTACAAAAGGAGCACCTCGTTGGGGCCCACAGTAAGCTTCGACCACTCTAATATGGACCTTAAACCATCACTAAGGCTGTAGAAGGTAACGCTTTTGAGCTCAACATTCCATTTTTCTTTTGCATGCACCCAATATATAATGTGGATCGGTTACCACCATACTTTCCCCCATTGTTGGACACATCAGACATTGCTAAGGAGCTAATAGCAACAAAGCTCAACCCAAGCTATAGCGAACAAGCCACGAGTGATAGGATCATGGACATACAGATCACGAAAACTCGCTAGTAGAGGATCCAACTATATCAAGTTTTCAAAGCAAGCCAACTCCTTCACTAGGGCAAGTGACTCACTAGGGACCATGTTTAACAGAATTGTTCTCACCTCATGGTGGCTCTGCATGCAATGGGGACCAATTCTTCCTAAGGGAGGAGGACTAATCTAGGTGGATATTGGTGGCCACCCGCCTATTCCACCTAGACCTCTAGTTGGTTTCATCGATTTCCTTGATTATAGAACAATTTACTATTTTTAGTAGTCTTTTGTGTCTTAAACTTTTGGAGTTGTTTTAACCCCCTAAATGGCATTTTTTTGAGGTGTGTAGAAATTTAATGTGTAGATTAAAAAATGCTCATGAAATTTACTAGATCAAAATACTTGAAGCTATTCTACTAATCTACGGAAAGCAAATCACGATCGAGATTACAAAGCATTAACATGCATCAAGATTCATCAGACATGCATAGAGATTTATCTAGGGGAAAGCAACTGCACAAAAACCCTTACTATATTTATTTCATTAATCAAATAATAAAGAAGAAATACAATGCTTGCTCAATCTTGAGCAACCCTTGCACTAGTATAATCTATCTCACTACTTCACATACTAACTCAAGCCAATACTTAGCCAATTTCTCATCCTGCCAAGCTCCTATTTCCTTGCATTGTTTCATAAGGAATTAGCCCCCTATTAATTAGGGAAATACTCATTGAGAATTACGCAATTCCTTTAGGCCCTTCTTTGACTGCATGCACCACTAGTACAACTTGGAAATTTTACAACTAAGAGTACACTGCCCTTGAACTCTAATCTCAACCAGATAACTTGAATTCTCTGCATGCATGAGTTAATTTAGGTTTTTTGATTAGTTTAATTGGATTATCACTTAATGTGAAAAAAGTTACACACCCTTGACTGAACCTCCACTAGTTTTACTAACAGTGAGAACTAGTTACACTAACAATAACTCAAATTAACTGAAATAGATTCCTGCAAATTAGCAATCAATCAAGTATAACTAAACTCAAGGGTCTCCAACTCAAATTTACAAAGTTAACTGAGTGACAAGAGCCATGTCACCTCAGTTAACTACTTCCAAGTATTTTTCTGAAATAGAAATTTGAATTTTAATCTAGTTTGACCAAGGCAAAGTCAAAACTATATTTTCTTGTTGAATTTTCAACACTCCCTCTTAGTAATAAAGGGATTATCAAATACCCTAATCCTTCTTCTACAGAACTTGAATTTTCCTCTCAAAAAATTCTTTGTCAAAATATTTGCATCTTTTTCCTTTATCGAAATGTACTGCAACAACATAATCTGCCTCTGCACACAATCTCATAGATGGTGATACCATATGTCGATATGGATTCTCAGAGAGTTTGATACAACTCTGATTGTCACAGTAAACCATTGTTGGATCCATCTTCTCACCAAATAACCCAACAAGAATCTTTCTCATCCAGATAACCTCACATGTTTATTACTTGCAGCCATGTATTCTGCTTCCATTGAGCTGAGTTACACATATCTTTGCTTCCTGCTATACCAAGAAATTTTTGTTGACCCAACATTGAAAAATAATGTTGAATTTCTCTTCCTTTCTGATAGATTCACTTCCCAATCTACATCTGTGAAGCCTTGCAACTTTAGTCCCTTTATTCGTTTGTGCCAAATACCAAACTAAGTAGTGCCCTCGAGGTATCTCAACACATGCTTTGTTGCCATCCAATACAGTTTGGTTGGCTTAACCATGGCTTGACTAAGATGGTTAACTACATAACACATATCTGTTTGTGTGTTCACCACATACATGAGTGAACCCACAAGCTTCTTGTAAATGGTATCCTCCACTTCCTCACCTGAAGTGGCATCATTTTTCCTCCAGTTACCTGTTACAGGAGTGTCCATGGGTTTTCTACCAGGGAAAATTTTAAGGATGGAAATTTATCTTAACATTTAGAAACCTTGGTGAATATCACTGGTCCATGATACACCATCCATAAGATGTTTGGTGGTATTTCTATAAAAATATTCAAATTTATAATAATTTTTTATAGTCTCTATATATAATTTTAGCGATTTTTAAGGTAAAATAATTTTATACTATAAAATTTGGGTGAAATGGTTTTAGAAAAAATGGAAATTAACAAATCTTTTTTTGGGAAAAAGCATGGAAAATTAGCCCACTTGTGAATATTAGACCCTAAAATTTTCCATGGTTTCTACTCTCCATGCGGAACTTCTCCAATATCTAGTTGGTGTACTTTCCCCACTCTCCATGCAGAACTTCTCTAATATCTAGTTGGCATACTTGCCCTACTCTCCATGCAAAACTTCTCCAGTATCTAGTTGGCGTACTTTCCCTGAGAGACAATTAGTTCTCCTTCCCATGCTTTTGAATCAAGGAAATAATGCAAGAGTCCCATGTCCTTCATCTTGAACTCTCTTGCAAGGTCCTCCTTACAATATCTAATAAATTTCTCATCACTAGTAAGGATAAAATAATCGACATATGCAACAATAATCAATAATTTACCTTCTACCACAATGTGATAAAGGTTTGCATCTGCTTCACTTTTGGTGAAGCCCAAACCAATGAGATAGTTATCAATCTTGGTATACTAAGCAACGGGTGCTTGCTTGAATCCATACAATGCTTGCTTGAGCCTACACACATGTGACTCACTGTCAAAGGTCTCAAACCCCTCCAATTACTCAATATACAGCTCCTCCTCAATAACTCCATTGAAGAATGTTTCCTTCACATCCATCTGGTGGATCTTCCACCCCATCTGCACTGATAGTGCTAGAAATGCCCTGATGGATGAGTACCTTGCTAATGGAGAAAAGGTATCCTCATTGTCAATTCCCTCCACCTGAGAGAACCCCTTAACCGCAAATCTAGCCTTGTGTTTCTCTATTCTCCCATCTTCTACATGTTTTACCTTATAAATCCATCTCGAACCAACCATTGATTTGTCTTCTAGCCTTGGGACCACTTCCTAAACATCGTTTATGACAATTGAATCATATTCCTCTACCATAGCATCAACCCACACTAGTTGCTGCATTGCTTCCTCAAATGAGGATGGTTCTATCTCAACTAGGTCACACATTAGAGACATGTAGCCAGTGTATTGATGTAGTGACCTCCTCTACCTATGTTGTGATGTGGGTTCTCCCACGTTCTCTCTTGCATCCTACAATAATCTGCTAGCTTCCCTATTCTACTTCCTTCCTTCTCTGGATGTCTTTACTTGAGTGGATGTCTCCACTCTCTCCTCCTCTATTTTTGGTTGCTTCACAACTTCCTGAGGTTCTTCCTTTGGAGACAAAAGCTCCTGATCATGCTGCAACTGAAGCTCCCTCTCAAGAGAACACCTCATTTCCTCCTCCTCATCAAATTTCAAATATTTTCTAACCCCTATCATCCTGAGGGATGGAAAGTACACTTGATAGTTGTGAGGTGTATTAGTGTACCCCAAAAATATACTCAACTCTATTGTTGGCTCTAGATCTACCCTAATTGCTTCCCTAGAAACATGACAGTAAATTGATGATCTGAAAATCCTAAAGTGTGACACATCTGGTTTCTTCCCTAAAAAATCTTCCTATAGTGTACTTATGCTAAGAATCCTATGAGGACTCATGTTTTGAAAATAGACCACTCTGTTGCACGCTTCAACCCATAAGTATAGAGGTACTCTTTGGTCATGCAACATCACCCGTGTTGCTCCCATAATACTTTTGTTCTTCCTCTCAACAACCCAATTCTATTATGGGTTATGAGGTGTTTTCAAATCCCTTGAATGCCTTCCTTTGAAAAAAAATTCTATTCGACATGTACTAACCACCGTTATCGCTCCTAAGAGCCTTTACTTTCATGCCAATCTCTTTCTCAACAAGTGATTTAAACTCAAAAAAATTGAAGAATGTATGGTATTTCTTCTGCATGAAGTAGATCCAACACTTCCATGAGAAATCATCCACAAATATAACATAATATATGTGCTTGGCAGTGGAGGCTATCGAGAAAGGTCCACAGACATCAAAGTGGATCCTTTCAAGGATTGCATGCACTCTGTTGTCCCGATCATTGTAAGTGGATTTTGTGTACTTTCCCAAGGTACACCCTTTACATGTATCTCACCGCTTTAGTGCTCCATTGGGGAGGTCTGTCAAAATTTGTTGCATGATCTTCAAAGTGCCATGATGCAAATGGCCAAGTATTTTATGCCATAATTTGCTAACATCTCATATCTTCACCTTGTTTTCTTTTGTGCTCAATGTTGCACAGTCTTCCACATCTAATTTGTAGAGCTTCTTCACTCGAACTCCAATCTGCTTCACTTGACCCATGGTGGTGTGTCTTAATAAGTCCTTTATTTTGTTGAATATAACATCATAGCCACGGTCTTCCAACACCGTGATGGAAACTAGATTTTTCTTTAGACCCAGTACATACATCACATCCTTGAACCTGACAGGGGAGTTATACTCCCTCTGAAAAGTAACTTTACTAATACCGATCGTACTATACCTTCCATCATCTCCCTTCTCAATGTGTAGTTGGAGGTCCTTCTCCTCCATGTCACTGAAAAATTCTTTGTTTCCCATCATGTGGAATGAGGCACCGCTATCAAGATACAACACACTACCCATCATTGT
Source organism: Pinus taeda (assembly GCA_000404065.3). Classification (NCBI taxonomy): domain Eukaryota; kingdom Viridiplantae; phylum Streptophyta; class Pinopsida; order Pinales; family Pinaceae; genus Pinus; species Pinus taeda. The sequence goes on along the minus strand of APFE030391570.1, from coordinate 91,694 downwards.
TCTTCCCATGCATGACGCGAGGGTAAAATCAAGTTTGAACTGTGAAGCCAAGGCTTTACCCGCAGCTCCTCCTACGGTCTTATTTCCTACTTTCTTGTGTGGACATTTTGTAGCATAGTATCCCAATTCATGGCCCTGAAAGCACTTGATTTTGGACAAGTATTTTTTCTTGCCCCCTTAACCTAATTCTACTTTTGATTTGAATTTCTTCCCTTTCCCTCTCTTTTACTTTCAGTCTAAGGCACATTTCTCCTCATCATCACCCTTGGATGAGGTTTCATCTCTGGTGTTTTGCCTTATCTCCTCCTATACCAAATCTAACCAAAGGCATTCCCAATTTGGTAGCTTCTCCCTCCCATTTACTAAATCTTGGTAGTTGTTCTAGCTCTTGGGAAGGCCTAGGAGAGTTAGGCTTTTGAGATCATCCTCTCTTACAGTAACACCAACTTGACTAAGTTCATCATGACATTGTGTGAACTTGTTGAGGTACTATGGAATTGTATCTATCTTCTGCATCTTGATATTTCGAAGCTTATCCTTTAGTGCGAGTTTCCTGTGGTCACTACTATTCTAGATCAAATATTTCATGGCCTGCCACATTGCATATGGATTCTCTTTAGATTCGATACGATATGGTCTCGAACTCCCTCCAGTATGATCCTCCTCACCTTTGCTACACACTTATTCCATTCTTTTATATATTGAGCATCAAATTTTGGAGGCTTCGAGATATCATTATCTATGAATTCCTTCAACCCATTATCTTCCAAAATTGCTTCCATCATGTCCTTCCAAGCAACATGATTCAAGATAACCTAAAGGGAATAATCAAGTCTTAGTCCATAGAAATACATCCTACTAGCTCTGGAGAATTGATCCTGCAAATTTGATCCACCTACAAAGACAACTTTGAGTTCTCTTATCTACTGTGTTTCCTACTCTAATACCATGTAGAAATTTAATGTGTAGACTCAAAATTGCTTATGAAATTTACTAGATCACAATACTTGAAGCTACTCTAGTCATATGCAGAAAGAAAATCACGATTGAGAACACAAACCATTAACATGCATCAAGATTTTGTTGAGAAATATAGGGCATTAGGATTAGGTTTTATCTTCTAATGAATATTGATTGTGAGTTCTTTTTACTTACTTAGATTAGGTTCTTCTCTTTTCTTAGATTATTATATTGTTCTTCTTCAACAAGCAACAATCTAAGCATAAAAAATAAGGAGACTAGAGACACAACCCCAACCTGAGAGGAAAACCCAAAAAAACTCTTCTTCTTATAGAATCTTCAAGTGATGAATTCCAAGACCAATACCCTTGACCTATCAACATCTCCAAGACCAAGTCACAAGGCTTCCTCTTATTCCTTGAGTCAACGATGGTCAAACTTTCTTGCTTCTCCCTCCTTCTTAGCTATCCTATTAGGCCCCTATACTACTAGGGTAACCCCTTATTGTTATTAGTACAACCCCCTTATTATATTGATGTACCCATGTAGTGCCCATATTGTTACTATTGTACCCCATAGAAGCCCACTATTGTTATTATTATGCCCTTACATTATTATTGTTATGTTGGCTCTGATTATATTATGACCCCTTAGACTCTTATATATAGAAAGGAGGTATTTTAATTTGTATCATCAAAGAATTGTTCATTTGTGTAATGTAAAAGAGGTTGCCCCCTCGAAGAGGCTAAATTCTAAAGCATTTATCTCTCTTTTCTATCTTTTTGTGAGCTGGTTTCATAACATTTGGTTTCAGAGCTTTGGATTCTAAGGTTTCGCTGCTCCAAATAGGTCATCGTGGAATTTTCGCTGTAATTTTTTTTCTACAACGTTTCAGAAGCTAAAAAAAAAAAACCCATTTGAGACGAAATCATACTGAACCTCAAGTACAAATTTTAGAGCTTTTCGCACTATATTTGAGGAGATATGATCTGAGGAAGTTGATCTTTTTTGTAGACTCTTGAATTACATTCCAAATAGGTGACCTGGGGAAAATTGTCATAACTTTCTCTCTGAGCATCAGATTGAAATTTCGTAAGAAGGTACAAAAAGAGGACGGACTATAGTTTCTTGTATATATTTTTCAAAGCCAAAGGTCAAAACAAGGACACGTGGCAAGTCGTACAATTTAGCTCTACTAAACTAGTTTATAATCAAGTCAACTTATGAGATTGGGCATAACTCTTCCTTGGAGAATCCAATTTGGATCAGATTGGTGACACTGGAAAGAGGACACAGAGGGCTACTATGGCTCGCAATTTTAGAACTAGATAATCTGAAATTACATAGATACATCAGATGCAATATCGAGCTCCTACAAAGTGAAAAAAGGTGTGTAGAATTTTTTAAATTTTCGCTTAAGATTGGTTTAAAAAAATATTTTGAAGGAATTCAAAGGGAATGGTAGAGCATTATTATTAGTAACTAACACCCCAGAGAAAGAAGAAAAACCTTCAAGAAGTGAAGATCACATCGAGCATCACGAAGTGAATCTGACCATATCTTGTAAAGGATTGGAAGAAATTACCACTCCTCAAACTCTAAAGATAGAAGGACATATCATTGAGAAGAAAAAGGTTCAAGAAGTGAAAGATCACATCGAGCATCAACAGCAAGTTCTCCAACTTTTAAAGGATAATGCCACTTTGGTGCAAAATCAAATGAAACAACAAGTAGATCAACATCATAGTGAAAAATGTTTTGATGTAGGTGATTGGGTATTTTTACTACTACATCTCGAGCAAGCTAATTTATGAGAAGGAAATTTGGCAATACTACATGCACTTAAAAAATGGCGACCCTAACCAATGGGAACACTTCAAGGTAAAAATGGATCATATAGTATAAAATACTTTTTAGAAACAAATTATCTTTTAGAAGAAAGAAAAAATGTGTCACAATATGATGGGTTATGGCTTGAACATATCTATATAAATGGAAGAAAATTTTTGTTGCAAATGCACTCTCAAGAAAGGATGAGGATGTGGAAGCATTGTTTTGTGCTATTTCTATTATCCAACCATATTGGATAAACAAAGCAAGGGATGAATGGAAGAAGGATGAAAAAGTATGGCCACTTATTCAAAAGTTGCAAAAGATCCCAATGCAAACAATATTGCCAGAAATTGAAGAGGGAGGAAAAATCATATTGGAACCTGGAGCAGTCACAGAAACAAGAACCAGATAGCTACGAAATCGATCAATTTAAGAGTATCTTAGCAAGTGTAAGAACTTACCCGCTGAAGATTCCACATGGGAGGACAAGAATTTCATACAGAAGCATCAAGAAGTACTCAAGCGTTGAGGACAACACTTTTTGAAGGAAAGGGGCATGTTAGGCCCCTATACTACTAGTGTAACCCCTTATTGTTATTAGTACAACCCCCTTGTTATATTGATGTACACATGTAGTGCCCATATTGTTACTATTGTGCCCCATAGAAGCCCACTATTGTTATTATTGTGGCCCTTACATATTATTGTTATGTCGGCTCTTATTATATTATGACCCCTTAGACTCCTATATATAGAAAGGAGGTCTTTTTATTTGTATCATCCAAGAATTGTTCATTTGTGTAATGTAAAGGAGGTTGCCCCCTCGAAGAGGCTGAATTCTAAGGTGTTTATCTCTCTTTTCTATCTTTTTATGAGCTGGTTTCATAGCATATCCTTCATATTTCAGCTTCTTGGGTCAAACCTACAATTTTTGGCTTCCTCAGAAACCCTAGTTGCAACATGTGAGAGATATTTTGTCCCTCGATTTCCTTCGCTTTATATGGAAACTCTTTATTCTTCAACTTGGCTTGAGAATCAACTTGTTCTCTCCCTAAATCTGCCTTCTTAATATGACTGTGATATCTTGATCCTTCTTGCAATAGACAACACTATATCCTCACATGTGTGGAGTGTATTAACCCAAAAATAGATCATAAAACAAGCTTGGTGATGATCCTCCTTCCTTCGCTTGGTGATAGGACTCTTCTTGTGATATTCACACCTCTTTTTTTCCTTCTTGTGCTCGATAAAATGGTGTCTAAATGGAGGTTGATTCTTCTCTATGTATAATGGATTGTCTCTCAAAATATGTCGACTTCACCTTATACTTGGGCCAACATGCTTGTCTAGAAACATATTCATCCTTTTAGAAGGCCGACATGAGTAATAACTTGTGACAATTTCTTGGAGGGTTATTGACACAATCAAAATTACATTTTTACAATATGTAACATGTCTTCAATACATGACATTGACTTCCTAGACTTTATGACTTGATGACCAACCCTAAAGGCTCACAATAGGAATCTTAAGTATAAAATAAAATTCCTTGAGCATGAAACCCATGACTCAAGCACTACAAAATAATTTTATTTTTTGTTCTTTTCATCAATTACATAAAAATAATGATTACACATGTCATTATGAAAACCAAACGTAGTTGCATTTTTCAGTAGATTCAACACACATATACAGAGATTTATCTAGGGGAAAGCAATTTCTCAAAACACTTTACTATTTGTATTGTATTAATCAAATAATAGAGAAGAAATACAATGATTTCTCAAGCCTGAGCAACCACTGCACTAGTACAATCTATCTCACTACTTCACGGACTGACTCAAGCCAATACTTTACCAATTTATCAGCCTACCAAATTCTTATTTCCTTTCAATTTTTGATGAGGAATTATCCCCCTATTAATTAGGAAAAATACTCATTGAGAATTATGAAATTCCTTTAGGCCCTTCTTTGACTACATGCACCACATGTACAACATGGAAAAATTTACAACTGATAGTACATTGCCATTGAACTCCAATCTCAAATGAGTAACTCAAATTATCTGCATGCATGAGTTGATTTAGGATGAATTATTAGTTTAACTGGATGATCACTCAGTGTGAAAAAAGTTACAGACCCTTAACTGAACCTCCACTAGTTCTACTAATAGTGAGAATTAGTTACACTAACAATAACTCAAATTAACTGAAATAGATTGCTATAAATTAGCAATAAATCATGTAGAATTGAAATCAAGTGTATCCAACTCAAATTTATTGAGTTAATTGAGTGACAAGAGCCATTTTTCCTGAGTTAACTACCACCAAGTACTCCACTGAAATAGAAATTTTAATTTTAATCTAGTTTGACCAAAGCAAAGTCAAAACTAGATTTTCTTGCTACATTTTCAACAAGTTTTGTAGTAGCCCCATAGCCGTAGGCAGGGGCCTATCATAAATATTATAGTACTCGGAGAGACCTTTCTAACAAGGTATCGTACACACCAAACAAATATCATATGACCAAGTTACGACCCTGGGAAGTTGGTTGTCCAACTAACCCTAATGGGGCCCACAAACTCTTGGCGTTCCATCACCTAGGGTTATGGTTTTAGTTTTTTAGGGTTTCCCCTTATTGTTTAATAATAAAAAGACCCTTGAGCCTCATTGTAACATAGTTTAGAGGCATGTAGTTGCCACATCTCTTCTCAGAGATAAGCTACTATCGCATGAGCTAGTTTATTTCCATTCTATATGTAAGAATCTTTTAATTCTTTGATATTAATGAAATGAAGATTTATTTATGTTGCATCTCTATTTTCATTTATGAATAAGTTTGGATCACCAAATACTTAGATGGGAGAGATCCTCTAGTATAACTCATAGAACTGCAAATCGTTTGTTGCACCAATTCTGGACAGTTAAAAAAACACAATTTTGTTTTATCCTCATTCACAACAATCCCTAACGTTGACATAAAAATATGAAGAATCCTATCCATTCTTAATGCCTCCTTCTATGTAGGTAGACCAAATAGTATGACATCATCAATGAACTGGAGATGGGTGATTGAAAAGTCTAACCCATACAATTGAAGACCATATATATGTTTTGAATCCCCTAGTTTTTGGAACATTCTGCCAAGTCCTTCCATAACTAGGATAACTAGGAATGGAGACAAAGGGTCCCCATGCCTGATACCTCTAGAGGGATGAATATTTTTTGAAGGTGATCCATTTACCAAAATAAAATAAAAAAACAGTGGAGATAAACGATCTCACCCACTCCGACCAATGTGCTGAAAATCCAAAAGCTTCTAGAATCTGTAGTAAAAAAGACCAACCAATTTTGTCATAAGCTTTAGATAAATCCAATTTTATCAACATACCTAGGCACTTAGACTTTTTCAAAGAGTGAATTATTTCTCGAATGACTATTATTCCATATGATATTTTCTATCCATCTACGAAGCTCGTTTGAGATGGGGATATCAAGAATGGAAGAAGTGCTTTCATTCTATTTGCAATAGTCATGGAAATAATCTTATAAATCACATTGCATAATGCAATAAGTCTAAAGCCTTCTGGATTCTCTGAACATTCTGGTTTTGGTACTAGTGGTATAAATGTTGCGTTCAATGTTGGGAATATGTTCCTAGTTTCCCTTGATTCTTTCAGTACCTCTTGAATCTTCTTTCCTAGGAAACTCCAACAGGCCTAATAGAAGTCTGTTGTATAGCCATCTAGTCTAGGTGCCTTATTTTTTGGCATGTTCATGACTACTAATTCAACTTATGATAAATGAATCGGTCTCATCAAGGAAATTTTTTGTTCCTTACTAATCATTATTAGAATATGTTGTATTACCGAGGTAGTAGCTGAGGATTGACCTGGCATGATTTTTATGCATAAATCATTGAAATAATGGACCAATTCTCCTTATATACCAAAATGTGATAGTTTCCCCCTGCCTTCCTTGTGTGTAATGGAAAATATTGTACTATGATGATGATGTTATATCATAGCATTATGAAAAAACTTTGTATTTTGATCCCCTTCCTTTAGCCAATTGATCCTAGACTTTTGCTTCCATAAAATATCTTCCTGCTTCCATCATTGTTCTAACTTGTCCATAGTATTTTCCCCCTCCAATTCTAGGTCTGTATTTCTAACTTCCCTTATGATCCTCTATTGAATAAGTGACATATTGTTTTCCAATTCATTCTCATCTGTAAAAATGTTCTCGAATAATTTCTTATTCCAAGATTTAATTCGATATTTCAAAATTTTCAACTTTAATTGAAATGTTATCATCTTATTCTGACCTTCAATAGTCATTTCTTCTCACCATTTCTTCAGTAAATCTAAAAACCCAACCAATTAGAACCAGAAACTTTCAAATCGAAAAGGGTGGTTTAATTGTATTTCCTTCAAATCAATTTCCAACCTAATTGGCCAATGTTAGTCAAAACCCATACATTATATTATTGCAACTTCAATGAACAAATTTTTTGTAAGATGCTTTCTGATAGTAGGAAATGGTATAGGCGACAAGCAATCTGAGTCCTTCCCCTGTGACGATTATTCCATGTGAACACTCCATTTATTGTTGCAATGTCAACAAGTTGGAGAGTTTCTATCAATTCGCCAAAATCATCTGATATAGGATCCAATCTACGAACACCTCCCTTTTTCTCCTATAATGATATCATAATATTAAAGTCATTGCCCACAATCGATAATTTTCTCCCTACAATTTGTTTCATATGTTGCAACTGCTTCAAAAAAAAAAAAATTTCCATAGGGCTTGAGGGTCCATAAACCACTAAAAGGAAGATAGAATCCTTTGTTCCGACATAGCAAAATTTCCCCGTTAGAATTCTATGTTATGGAAAACCATTCCTGAAATAAGACCATATGGGGATTCCACCACACTTCCAAACCCTTTAGGTTCTTGATCGCTTCTATGGAAATGTACTCACAACCTTTCTAACAAAAACCAACTATTTTACTCAATTTATCCTCATCCAATTTTGTTTCTTGTAAAATAAAAATCGTGAGATTTTCCTTTCTAATTTGGTCTCTAAGGTATCTTTTTTTACCTCTACTACTGAGACCCCTTATATTCCAAAAAAGGACTTTCATTTATGAAGTGTTATTCACTATCGAACACCTCTCAGGGAGAACAGGAACCTCATCTAGGATGCCTTGATTTAACCCCATGCTTTGGCTTTCTTCTCTATTGGGTTTTGTTATCTTCTTCTTTGGCTCCTTATTTAATTCTTTGGAAATTATTTATTTTCATTTACCTTTGAATGCTTGAAAAGCTTAAGCTATTAGATCCCCTGGTATGGTCCTTTTCTTGATTTTCCACTATAGATAAGCTTTTGAATACTTCTCCTTCTCCTCTTTAGATAGAGCGCCCAAGTCCTCCACTGCCCATTCGTCGATCATACTGACTAATATTTTCTCTTCTTCCAAAATCTCTCATATATTTTGTTCTAGGAGAGGAAACACCTCCTCCAAACCTTGGAGTGCCATTGAATTAGAGCCACCTAGTGGATTTTCATCATCCCCCATCTTACATTTCAACACTGCATTTTCCAAAGTTTTCTTTGTTGGAACAATATCCATTTGGGTAATCCCAACATCTTAAGCATCCTTCTCCATAGCTTCCAATATGAAAAGTGAGTTCTTCTCCTCAATGCCATTTGTATTAGGTGAAGGTCATTTGCTCTGGTTACGATGTCGATTTGAAACCCTTAAGAACCCATCATTTACCATCATACCACCAGTCAATTGTTCATTCTTCTTCAGGGGACATTCCCTAATGAGATGACCATGTTCATGGTAGAGTTTACAATGGAATGGAACATGCTCATAATCCAAGGGTTGTTTCCAAATCTCTCCCTGATAATCTAACTCTATAGAATCTGGTAATGGTTGTGATATGTTCATATAAACACATAACCTAGCATAAGACATGTTTCTCCCTCTTCTAATAACCTCTGAGACCTTTACTAAACACCCCAATGCTTGACCTATTCATTCTAAAATTTTCGGTAACCAAAGCTCAATCGGAAAAGAATATAATCTTACTAATATTGGTGATGTTGTAAATTCCTCCTTATCTGGGTTGAAGTAGGCTTCCTAGTGTTTGATATAAAGGCCTGTGTTATTCAGGAAATAAGGTCCTCTTTGAATGATTCGATCGTTATCTTCTAGATTTGAGAAAATCACTGTAAAAAAACCTTTTGGTCCTAATCTCAAGTCTAGCTCTCCCTTTGGTTGCTAGTTTGATTGTATCCAACATTCTATCGTCAAATTCCAATGAGCTTACAAATGAAGGCATGATCTCTCATTCTTTTCCTCTAATCATCAAGACATTTTGTAGGAATAGTGAATTTCAGATCTTGTGGGGCTTTAGGAATGCAATGACCCCTCAGCCCTTTCTATCGCATATCACCCAGTATAGGAGTATGCACATAACCTTATGTACCACACTCTATTATCACTTTCTTATCTTCTTTTGTCGATTTACTTGCAATAATATTATGGAAGGAGGGGGGAACCCCTCCAACCTTGGAATTAATGGTAATCTTTAAAACCCTTATTTAAGAGATTTATGACGAACCTGAACTTAAAATTTCATGTTATGAAAAAAGAGAGCTCCAACTCTCCTTTCGAGCCAAGAGATATCCCAAAAATTTGACTGCTAGTGAAGTGATTCCTATGCACTAGTTACATATGTCTCACTGTGCATGCCTACCACCAATGTTTCACTCCACCGACCTACTTCGTCTCCCTTAACTATACAGAATTGACTTTATAATTATCAATTTATATTTATATTTAAATTGAAATAAAATTATTAATTCCATTTCTAGTTTCATTAAAAACTACCATAATTAATATATCTTATTACATTTTGCATTTTTAAAATAAATGTAATTATAAAATTAACCTATAATAATGTAAGATTAACATTTATAAATTTGCTAAAATATAAATAAAATATAATTATCAAATTAGCCTATAATAATGTAAAAGAAATTAACATTTATAAATTTGCTTAAAAAATAAAATAAAATAGATGCAAAATTATACAATAACATCTTCAAATAATGAGCATAAAATGTAAAATAAATTACACCCAAAATATAATAATATCATTAAATCAATATAATAATCCAATTACATAACTCATTTATAAATATAATGTTTCTAGCGTGCTCGCTAAATTATGATGGTATCCCTGAGCTATTGCATAGGTTCATTCGATATTTGTAAATTAGTATTAAGGGTAAAACTTAAATTTAAATATATTAATAAATTATTAATGGGGTAGTTGATTTTGAAAGGAGTTGTCTATAATGCGACTTTTTGGAGATTCCGATGACGGGCCGAAGAAATGAGGTAAAATCTTGATTTTTAAGTAGTTAAAATGGTTTTTTAACTGCATATTTGGATTCAGCGCCGTGAAAAACCCCTGGGAGCCATTGATTGTGCAGAAACTAGCTATTAAACTTGGGATTCCAATGAATTGCTGCCGGATTTTGACCGAAAAAATCCGCCAGAAAGGCTTTCAAAAAGTCGCGTTATAGACTAATGCAATAAAGTAAATTTAATATAAAATTTTCATTTCCAAGAATGTAAGCGTACACATCCAAAAATGCATATTTTGTGGCCTCATGCACTAAATTACTCCACCTCGTATAGACCTGTGTAATTCAGTCCTTTGTCTGTCTTATATAGGACGCACTATTTCAATTATTTGTAATATGGTGATATGTATTAATAATATTAAGTATTGAAAATTATATGCATCAATAAAATTGAATGGGATTAATTTTATTTTTTTTAAGTTATCCAATCGGTAAAACCTTTCAAATTTCACAAGTGATTTTGTTTTGAAGTTTTACTTAATGATTATATATTAAATTAAAAATTATATTTTTATAATAATAAAAAGTATTTTATTTAGTTAAATAATAAATTTAAAAATAAAAATAAAACATGTATTTCCTGTGTTGTGTTTTTTTTGACAATGTGTTTTTTCTTTAGCTTTCTTGCTTTCCCATGATCTCTTTAGAGTTTAATTTGGAGGGTGCACGCTTCGCTGCTGTGTCCCCTCTTGACATTGTTGATTTGGCTTTTGCTAGTCTCGTTACCTCTCTAGCTGTCCCTCGAGATCGTCTTGCAATCTCCAAGTTTGTTAAACAAACTTGAGGACATCCCTGAAATTGTTTTACCTCCAGCGTTGCCTTGATGCTCTATCCTTATCTAAGAAGGGTCTGGTTGGGCAGTTCACGAGCCTATGGCCCTCTCCAAAAATAGTGCAAAAATGGGTCGAAAGAAACTCGTCTCCTTCAACTCAAGGAAAAATATCCATTCGCTTCTGCGGTAGAGGCTATTTTACCTTCTATTTTGAATCTAGAGAAGATAGAGATCTCATTTTTAGAAATAGGCCATACTTTATGGATACTAGACGCTTATACTTGAACAGATGGACATCGGACTTCGAACCCAAGCTTGATGTTCCTAATGTTGTTCCATTTTTGGTTCGCCTCCCCCACTTCCCTCTTCATTGTTGGGGAGATGAATGTATCAAAGCAATAGACAATGCATTTGGAAAATATATAGACCAAAGTAAACCAAAAGAAAATACGCACTCCTGCACTCAAATATGTGTGGAAGTAGACTTAACAAAGGGACTACTAGAAGCAGTGAAGATCAAGGAGATAACTAGGCTCACATACAACAGTTGGACTACGAGCAACTTTCTTTCAAATTTAAGGTATGTCATTAATACAGTCATTTTGCAAATAAATGTTCAAATAAAGAAGTAGAAGAAGCAACTAAAACTCAAGACCCTCATTGAGAAACTGTCAAACGAAAAAAAATCTGGAACCAAGCCTTCAAAGTCATCATTTACTTCCTCATCAGCTCCCCTTGCTTGAAATGTCCCTCCACCCTCCTCCTCACTGTCCAATCCTCCAGACTCCAATCCCTTTGCCTCTCTAGCCCCCCCTCTTGAATCCTGCCCCACTAAAGAGGATGCTCCCCCTTGAATCCTTGGTCTCCCGTCCTCCATCCCCTCTTGCCCCATCCCCTCTCCCCCCACTTCTCCCTCACCCTACTTACCATGGTCCCCCTTGAGCCCCCTTCCTCCTCCCTTTGAAAGGATTCTAACAATAAATCAATCCAAGGAATCTCTCTTTCCTTCAAACAATCATAAGAAGCTAGGAAGAAAAACCAATAAGGAAATAAGAGATGAAGCAACAATAAAATAAATGGCCATGGGGACCTAATAACCAATGGAAACATACATATAAAAAGGTATTGGAAACAAAGAAAAACCATATCAGATAGTTCGAGGGAAAGACCCCTATGTTCCATCCCAAAGAAAATAATGTATTTGGTCTCCTAGAACTGTAGAGGCCTCATATATCCTTCAAAAATCACTATATAAAAAGATCTTGTTAAATCTCAATGCCCAGAATTCATCCTAATTCAGGAGACCACGTCATCTGAATAAGAAATGAATTAGATAATCCAAAAAACAAAACATTATGAAGGAAAAACAATAAATGCAATAGGCGCTTATGGCGATATTTACACGTGTGGAAACAATCCTCTTGGGAACTTATATGTCAGTTCAAAGAGAAACACTTTATAAAGACTGAATTCAAAAATAAGATCTACAAATATCAAATTAGTATCTTCAACATCTATGCTCCCACTCATTTCAGAGACAAGGAACAATGTTGGCAATCCTTGGCTAATTGCTTAAACTCGGAATCCAATAAAAAACTTATAGTTGGAGGATATCTAAATTTGATTTTAAACGTAGATGAAAAACAAGGAGGCAATTTTCAAGAAGACCCTTTTAGAGGTAAGCTCAAAAACATCATAGAAGCTCATAGTCTAATGGACATAGTGCCTAAAAATGGTAAATTCACTTGGAGCAGCAAAAGATTAGGTCTGCATAATATCAAAGAGAGATTAGATAGGTTTTTAATTCAAGACAACATTATTTCAAATTATAGCTCGATGATTTCAAAAATCATCCCATCGAGGGCATCAAACCATAAGCCCATTGCCATTAAATTCAGGGACGATGAAAATCTGGGCCCTCTCTCGTTTTGATATAATCCACTTTGGGCCAACTTCGAAGAAGTTAGAACGTTGTTCTCCTCAACCTAAAATCAAAGCATTAATGGCTCCCCAAACTTGGTTTTGGAATCAAAGATAAAGAATGTAAGACAAAATCTAAAGGATTGGGTTCAATTGCATTATAAAGAACCACACCAAAAGAAGTTTTAGCTACAAATGGAGTTAGAACATGTCTAGAAGAGCATGGAGGAAGGAGAAGTTACAAAAGAAAAATAATTAAAAGACAAAGAAATACATTGGTAAATATATAAGAATAACATAAATGAGGAAGAGACTTAGAGGTTAAAGTCCAGAAAATTATGGATACATGCTAGTGATAAGAAGACAATCTTCTTCCACAATAACACCAAAATGAGAATGGTCAAAAATGACATAGGGTCAATCAAAGGAGAAGGGGATGTTGAAATAAAGGGGCAGGAAGAAATAAAAAAGGAAGCACATCAACACTTCAAAAGTATGCTTTTAGCTCATCTTGGGGCTTAGAATTATGAATATTTCATAAAACATATTCCTAATTTAATTTCAAAGGAGACAAACTCAGTTCTCACCAAACAAGTGGAAGAAGAGGAACTTCTATCTACCATTTGGAATCTACAACTAGCTAAATCATCGGGGCCTGATGGCTTTTCCATTGCATTATATCACTCATTCTGGCTTCTCATTAAAAAAATCCTTCTAAAGATGATTTGATGGGTCTTTAGAAAAAAGAAAATATGTGGAAATACCAAATCCACCTATTTGGCCCTTGTCCCTAAAGAATCTAAACCCTCCTCCTTTCATCACTTTAGACCTATATCTTTATGCAACTCTTCCTACAAAATTATCTCCAAGGTTTTAGCAAATAGGATTAAGCCTCTCCTTCCCAATTTCATTTTTTTAAATCAAGGAGCCTTTGTCCCAGGTAGGAAAATTGTTGATAACATTATGCTTGTCCATGAATCTATTCACTCCATCTTGTCCAGAAATGAGCAAGGCTTCATTTTGAAACTCGATATGGTTAACGCTTTTGATAAATTCAATCTCTCCCTTCTAACTTTTGTCCTTCAAAAGTTTGGCTTGGCCTCAATTTGGTAGATCTCATAAAAGCTTGCATTTTAGACCCCTAGATTGCCCCCCTTATGAATGGAAGACCAAGAAGTTTCTTTCAAAGCTCAAGGGGTTTAAGACAAGGTTGTTTGTTATCTTCTTTCCTCTACATCATCATGGGTTAATCTCTTAGAGCATAGAGGACAGAGTGGCACCATCACCGACATTTATTTCAGCAAAGGAGTCAAGAGCATAAACCGCTCCCAATTTTCCGATGACACCTTATTCTTGGGGGGAGTCTCGTGTATTATTGCTAAAGATTCAAAAACATTTTGGATAGATTCTTGGAGGCCTCTGGTTTCCTCCTAAATAATCTTAAAAGTAGCATTTATGGATGGAATACCCCCGCAAGAACTCTGCAATGCATTTCTCAAATTTTTAGAGTTTCCTTCAAAACACATTGGAGTCATTTCAAACACTTGGGTCTGCCTATCTCAAAATATATTTTGAAGTTAGAGATTTGGCATTCCTCCATAGACAAAATGAAAAAGAAAATTCAAAATTGGGGGATGATTTGGCTCAATCTAGCAGGGAGAACCACATTGATTAAATATGTCTTATCAACCCTTCCTCTTTATCAATTTTCTATCATACAAGCTCTTGTAGGAATACAAAATCAGATAGAGCTAATTATAAGAAAATTCTTGTGGCCAGGGGGGGAAACAGAGACCAAGAAATTCAGCCTAGTAAATTGGAAACAAGTCACTACCCCATATGAGAATGGAGGCATTTCTATTCGATTTCCTAGTTTAATGAACATCGCCTTTGGAGAAAATATCATCTTACTATTCATAATAGGCAATACCACTTGGTGGAAGCAGGTTTTGGAGGCGAAGTATTTGAATTCTTCTCGACAATATCTTCTCACAAAAAGTAAATTCCCTTCAAACCTTGCACTCAAATCTGGAAATTACTCAAAAAAACTATGCCTCTAGCTAAAGAAAACACATCTGGAATTCCAGGTGGTGGAAAGGACATAAACTTTTGGAGAGATAGCATCATGGGTAAATTCCCACTCTCCGACCTTCAAGGTATTCTTCCTCTCAAGACTCAGATGTTAAATAAAGGAATCTACTCTCTTGCTCAAATCTCAAATTGGAATCAACAAGACAACTCTTGGAATGGTTGGTCCCCCCTATCCTTTCCACCTAATCTCAGTAATGAATGGATTCTACTCCCTATTCATGTCAAGGGAGAAGCACCAATTAGTATTGACTAGTAAGATAAATTCAAATGGAACCCATGAGGTAGGGATTTTTCTATAAAATCAAGTTATGTGAAGCTCCAAGAAGATTATGGAAATTTGGAATGGCCTCTCTAAAAAATCATTTTGGAAGATTAGGAGGCTTCCTAAAATAAAACTTTTTATTTGGACTATGCTAAAAGGCAAGATCCTAATTGCAGAAAATCTCAAGGAAAAAGGAATTCATGGTCCCTCAAGGTGCCCCTTGTGTCAAAGAGAGGAGCAAACAATCCAACACCTATTCATAAGTTGCAAATTCACTGAAGAATGTTGACTATAGTTGGTCAACCCGATCGAGGTCATTATCAATTTAAATCTCACCCTCTCAAAATTTTATGCTAAATGGAAAACAAGTTATTCTTACTCGTTAAAAAATAAGAATTTGATAAAAGAGATTCTGGAGAAGTCTTCCATCATTCTTATGTCGAAAGATATAGCTTGATCGAAATAAACAAATATTTCAAAATATCAAGTCAGAAGTCAGGAAAATTTTGGCCAAAACATGGAGTTTGGCATTTGAATTAGTTTTTGCAAAATGAGTAGAGAATTTGAATGATATTCTCCTCCAACATGAAGGTAAAATTTGGCTTAAATTTATTTTAGACAGACCTCAAAACATGGTCAGCTCTCCCAGAATTACCCCCTTCAAATCCAATGACTGGAAAATTTGTTTGAATGAAAGGGACTTGTTGAAATAGTTAAAATCCCTTAAAGGACCATGCCTCTTTTTTAATGGAGCTTCAAATTCTAATCCAGGTAACGCAGGTGTTGGAGGTTACATCATTAATCAGGAAAATGTAAACATGATCTCCTTCGAGTGTGGCCTTGGTATATATAAAAACAACAAAGAGGAAGTGTATGGGTTTTTGTTGGGCACCCAAATCCTCGACAACAAAAATTATATGAACCCAGTCATCATTGGGGACTCTTCAATCCTAATTCAAAAAATGGTTAAGAATTGAAAGCCAAAAAATGTTGATCTCAATGAAATCATATCCAGAATCCAACACCATCTAAAAAATTTAAGAAATGTATCTTACTGTCATGTTCTTAGAGAGAACAATAAGATTGCTAACAAGCATGCAAATTTTGCGTGTGTTAGACCTCAAGGAGAAGTAAGAATTAACAATGATATTTACTCCAAATTCATTCCCTAATCCCTCCCTCTCCTCCCTTCCTACACTTTCTTATCCTGTGATTAGTAAAAATCTCTCTCAGTTGTCATCATTTCTTTCAAAGGTCAGTGTCAAAATTGCTCTGAATCCCTAATTAGTCAAAGCACCTCTCTCAAAGTTGATTTGTATCCTTCCTCGATCTCATTTCTCTACCAGTTGTGTATCTCAAAGCCATCGGAGTTATTACTTCAAAGACTCTTGGGCTTCCCACTTGACTTCTATCTCCTTTATTTTCCCTCCCTCTCCTCCATTTCCTTGTGCTACCCTCTTTCTCTCATTATCTTGATTTGCTTCTCCTTTCCTCTTTGACAACCCCTCTTTTGTTCATCCTTCCCTTATCCTTGCTCCCGTATGTTGGAAATAATATTAAGAGGGGGGGTGAATCAGTATTATCAAATCAAACACCTTTTCATTTCCATACTCAAATTCATATACGCTACTTCAGTTAAGGAAACCTGCGTGTACATGCAACTGTGTCTAATGCAACTAGCATATATCTAGTAAACTTATGATTTAGTTAATCCATTAAATGTTGATCTTTAGTTAGTGCATCAGAACTTTATTAACCATATGAATAGTAAACAGGTGCAGTAAAACAGAATAGATCATCACACACAAGAAGCACACATGAACACCATGATGTAAGTTGGAAACCCAATGTGGGTGAAAACCACTTGCTGCAATTCGTCTCTATCTTCTTTTAATAAGAAACTTTGTTTTACAATATTTATGTACTGATCCAACCTTATACCAGTACGCAGGCTTCTACCTGCAGAAGTTTACAACCTTCTCTCATTCTCCAGCTTCTCCTGGAAGGGAGCTACAACCCCCTTAGCTCTTGTACTAGCCAGTCCTTTTACTAGTACATAGGCACCGGCCTACTAAATGCTTCGACCTTCACTCGTTTTCCAACTACTACTGGAAGGGAGTTACAACCCCCTTAGCTCTTGTACTAGCTGATCTACTAGTATGTAGGTGCCGACCTACAGAAGGCTACAACCTTCTCTTTCTTCTTCCAGGTACCACATTTCATAAATTTTTAGACTGGATACTCCTGAAGCACAACACCATACTTTGAAGGCCACGTTTCATCAAATTTTCATACTAGACACATCAATATCATTGAAGCACACAAGCAATCAACACTAGCATCATCAATCTCTAAATCACCCAATATTGAATCACTGAAACCCTATCAACAAACTGCAGTCACTAGAGCACAGAGCAGAACACAGAACTCTGCAACAATGTTCAGATCTAACTGTATCATCAAAAATCATGCATCAGAGTGCATACACTACTTGGAAGAGCCGATCCAGCATGTATACACAAATTCACCAAAGTGAACCAGCGTATATGTCATTAATTACTTACTTATAGCTTCACTGCACTTCCTGACTTCAGACATACCCAGATCTTTACATATACAAAGATAATATGTGTGTTAGCAACCAGATCTAGTCCATCAGATCACATAAAGATAAGTCATTATGATCCTGATCCATTATTAGATCTCATCCATCAATATTGAAGCTAAACACAATCAACCAAACTGAATATGTAGAATACTAACACCAGTAAATAGTCATCAGAACTCATCAACAACCAGAACCACCTGCAACTTCAAACATCATAGCTCATATGGTATACGCTACTTAGATGTATCTAAGCTGCGTATGTACGTGCTTTTATCATAGTCAACCAGCATATACATCTGTAAATATTCATTCATGATTTGCAGCTATTCCAAACTTGAGTTATACCCAGATCATAATATTTACAGAACATTACATGCATCAGTATACAGATCTAGACTAAACAAGATCAAACCGTATAGAGATGATTCATTCCAAGCCATTAGATCCCGATCTATCCTTAGACCTTGTTCTCCATCAACCGTTGAGATTCCTCCTTAGCTCAGACCAAGCAAGGCATCATGAACCCATAACCTGCATACTGGATCTCATACTTGATCAGATTTTCGAGACTTACTTGGTGCAATTGCCTAATGAACTTCTCCTCATTTTATAGTCTTAGGCCTTTACTCAATACCATGGTCCAAAACCACTTAGAACCAATACCTTGGACCAAATACCTAGGATCAACACGTCCAACACAATACCTTGGACCAATACCATGGATCACAATACCATGGTCCAAAATACCATGGACCAAAGCCAAATATATGTGCCTTTCCTTGCATGAAAGTGCGTGTATACATATACGCACCTTTTGATCGTCTAACCCACGTGTATATGCGACTTTGTTAAGAGGAACCTGCATATATCTCTTTTTCTTTCATTCTGAGAGCCTAAACTGTGATCTACCATCTGAGTGAGTTGCCATCAAGGACAACACCTATGACATAGTGCCAAACGTGTGTCATAATCCCAACATCCTAGTCCTTCTACTCCACTAATTCCCTTAGTATGGATATCATTGAGTTGTATCCCAAGGCCCAGTCATGCCCGAATTAAAAATCTCACAAAGTTGTATTGGAACATATTTAATCCATGCACAATCAATGGAAGGACAGATGAAAAACTGAAATGGGGTATCTATATCACCAATGTAATGAACACGTGAAATCTATTAGGAAGCTCAACAATAGATGTGCACATCTTGAAAATGCACTCATTGCTCTGCAAGAAATGGTATCTAAAAAACCAGGAGAAAGCTCCAACTCAATGGACTGCTGCAGCAAGATTGAGCAGATTGAGGAGATGTTTGTTAACAAAGGATAAGAGGAAAGTCAACTCCATGAAACACTAGGACACATTGAGAAAGCAATCCTTGTTGCAGAAATATACTCTCTTTTAATTTTAGATATGCTTTGTAAATGTATTTTGATTCTACAGTAGTTTGTAAGAAATTTCAAGTTGATTGCAGTAGGAAAACTAAGAATATTTGAAGCAAATCTAAAAGTTAGAAAAGAAAGATTAGAGATTTTTTACCTCTTTTTAAAGTTAAATGCAATAGGAAAGGAATATTTGAAGCAAATGTAAAAAAGTAAAAAGAAGGATCAAGGTTTTTTTGCCTCTCCTTCTTCCCTTAGTGTTTCAACTCCATGTACTTGAAAGTTCTTCTCCCTCTTTTTTGAAATGAATATAATATTCCCAATCTTGTATATATATATTATATATAGATAGATATAAGTTCTAAATCATTTTTAGTTCTTTTAAAATAAAAATTACACAACAAATATAGCTCAACTTATATATAATATAAATATATATATATATATATAAACTGCACAATGTTAAATAACTATTTATTTAAAACTAAATAATGTAATCTATATTAATAAAATAAGTGTATAAAAAATTCCTATTTTACATTTATATGAAATATTTCTAATTATAAAACTATATAATACTCATAATTGATGGCTATAATTTCTTTTAGAATTTAAATATTATTATAACTCTAATCTAATTTATTATTACTTTCTTAAACATATCTCTTCCTTGTTAACAAGGATGAAATGGAACCACCTCTTTATTTATAATCTCTACCATTATTTAACATTCATTGAAAATTATAAAATTTTCACATAAACTAAAAAACACCATGACAAATGCTTACTAATAATCTTTTAAAGATATTGAAATTCTTATATTTTTAAAAAACTTTGTTTAAATATCCATGTATTCTATCCAAACAAAATGGAAAATTTGAGTGATTAAATTACTAGTTAGATATTGTACAAACAATGGTGTTAAAGATAATCATTGAATTATGGTTTAGCTTAGTTGTTTCCAACTGTTAGTGTTTGCACTTCTTTTATGATTTTGAAGTTTTTACGAAAATAGATAAAGTTAGACTTCATTTTTATATGTTATAATTCTAAAATATTCTAAAATTCGTTAAAACTAAATTCACTAATAGTGTTTATTGATTTCAATTAATTAATAACAATTATTAGTGACATGTTTAAATGTAAAAAAAATCTAAAAGTGTAAAAATGTGTAAAAGTATTTATAATTTGAACAATAACCAGTCCATAGAAATGCATAAGATGTATAAAGGTATTTATAATTTGAACAGTAACCTACCTTAACATGCATGTTTAGATATGGTCAGGAAGGTAATAAATAAATTTACATAAAAACAAAAAATAGCATTGAAATTAAAATAGTGCAATATTAGTTTGAGAAAAAATCTTTAAATAATGGGATGAAATATACCCGCAAGAGCAGAAAATATAATAACAAACAAATTTTGTATTGTTAAACAAAAATTGAAAGATAATTACTTTATTGCTATGTATAAAATAGTATTCATTATATCAAACATTAACAAATATATCGAAAATATAAGCAAATTGCAAATAATACTCTATCAATGGCCATGGAATAAAAAAATATTAATAAGAAAGATCTAAATAATGAACACTATAAAAAAATATAAAATCCACCTCTAAAAAATGATGAGTCAAATTTATAATGAATTTATGCCTATAGTTTTTATTTTATGAAACTAAAATATCGATAAGAAGAATCTAGATAGCAGAATTTCCTTTTATGGTAATAAATTACCGTACAAAACATAACAGAAACTTCGATCTTTGTACTCGAATCATTGACCAGATACTCCCGAGTGTTCCATTAAATGCGGTGTTGGAGGCTTGGCCACGTAGTCAAAAAGTCAATTTGATTTTTATATTAATTTTTTAATTGTTTTGAGTGTGAATTTTGGAAGTTTTTTTAATGTATTTTTCCAGTTTAATTTTTTTTAAATTTGGTAGAAATTTATTGAAATCACAAGCTTGATTGGTAACTCTGCACAATCCAAATGTCCTAATATTTTTCAAAGTGCTGAATCTATATATACAATAAAAAACCAGTTTAAATAATACGAAACATTTCACCTCAATTTTTTCGGCAAACCAAAAAATCACACTAAAAACAACTCTCAAAATTTTTAGACTTTCTAAAACGCCTGACCATCACATTCAGTTACAATATTAACTAATCCCAGCATCCCAAAATCCTCACAACCAAATTCAGTTACAATATTACCTAATCCCAACACCTGGTATGATGTCCAAAAGTGGAAATAAAATCTTGTATTTCGGATTTCTAAATATTCCAAAATCGTCCACAGTCAACTTCAAATTTCTAAATATTCCAAAATCCCAACGACCCCGAGTCGCGTGCAAATGCGGAAAAAAATCCAAATCGTAGCATGTGCAAACTAGGCACACGGTCTCGAAAAGTAAAATAAGGTAATAAAATATAAAAATATCAGTGACGACCATCGATCAAAATCTTCAAAGTCCATGCAAGACGAAGAGGAGTAAAGGCAGGCCACCGAAACAACGCAAGAAAAGATAGCCAACGAAGAGGAGTGGTCCGGAAGGAAATTACATTTTTGTCTCACGTTAAGTTGAAATTCAACGACACATTTTCCAATTTGTACTTTATTTTGGAATTATATATATATTTTTGAAGTCATATTTCATAGGAATATGTTTTTCTTTTAAAAAAAATTGATTTTTTTAATAGAGATATATATTTATTTTTATGGTTATAGATCACTCAATATTCTATTCAACCAAACTATTTGCCAAATTGTTATGGTTGCTATTACATATTCACCTTATGTTAATGAGAGAGACAATGGGTTGTTTCCTCGATGTCCATAAAATCATACTTAAAACAAGATATATCTACGGGTGATTTTAGCAGCGAATGTTTGCCCTTTGGCGAAATTAAAGGGTTTTAAATTTTTAGTGGGTGAATATTTTGAATACATTTTTACAAATCACCTCAAATAGCCCACCTTATTTTAAGGGGAGGGTTAAAAAGGTAAATTTAGCCCTTGAAATTAGGAGTTACAACCTTCCATTCGCCCATTTTCAAGAATAAGTTTTATTTAAGTGAATCTATTCGCGCATTTTCAAGAATAGGTTTTTATTTAAGTGAATCCTATGGGCCAAAGGCCCAAATACCATATTTATAAAAGAGGTATGGTAAATTAATAAAAATATAAATAAATTAGATGTATGGTAAAAAAATAAAGCATAATTAATATAAATATAAATAAATGAGAGGTATGGTAAATAAATAAAGCATTTTTTATCACCTTATATACATGCAAGGGTGTAAACAAATAAAAATATAATTAAAGTGGAGGTATGGTAAATAAATAAAATGTCTTTTTATACTTACTCAAAAGATATGGTAAATAAATAAAAATATAAATAAACTAGACGCATGGTAAATAAATAAAACCTCTTTTTATATTTAGTCCATAACCCTCGTTCTATTTATGAAGGCTCAAGAAAGAGGTTTAATTTAAGTGAATCCTATGGGTCAAATACCATATTTGTAAAAGAGGTATGGTAAATTAATAAAA
>APFE030391570.1:9880-68345 GCA_000404065.3 Pinus taeda | reverse complement strand
ATATTTTAAAGAAATGCAATGATTTCATTTGTGTATTCAATAAACACAAGATTTTATAATTGAGTAAAATATTCGCCATGCCTGGTGAGAGATTCGCCAAAAAATTATATATACATATCATATTATTGATAAAATCGCCTTCCATTTTTCCTATATACCATGGAGATTCGCCCATTTATTATACATGTAAATTTATGGGGGGTTCTTAAAATTTTCCCTGGATATATCCATGAAATCACACTTTAAACAAGATGGAAAACATACCCTAAAATACTTTATCGTCCTTGTTACCTTCAAAATCCTTGTGACTATACCCGCCCAAGAAATCATTAATAGTACTAGAGTATATTTCAAAACTATTTATCCAATTTTACTAATAATAGTCTTTTGAATACTACAAAGACCCTACAAATCAAAATTAAAACATACATAACATGTAGTCTAGTGGCACTGAGATACATAATACTATGAAGAAATCTCTGAAATGAAGTTGGATTTACATTGGATTCCATAACCTATTTTCAAAGTTTCATGTTGCAATTGGAAGTGGTGTTGATTTGCAATTCATCATACTAAACTTCTTCAACCCATCCTTTGGCTACTTCACTTGAAACACAAAAATAATTAAGTTCACTTGAAACTCAAAAATAATTAAATAACTTCAGTACCAAGGAAATGACTCATTAACCCGAAATTAGTAATTTCAAATTCTTGCTTAATGCGTGATTTTGTCTTTGTGGAAATCATATCATAAATATATAGACGAACAATTATAATTTGATCTTGCTCATTCACCTTTGTATAAAATGTAGGCTCACTACTATATATGTTAAATCTTGAACTACTTATCATATATGAATTAATCCTTCTATATCTAATGAAACTTGTAAGTGAGAAACCATGTTCTAAGAATAGTAGTGATGTCTAAAGACATTGTTTGTGCTAAAGGTAACAACCCTGGTTAAAAATCCATGTAAAATATATAAGACCACGATTGATGGAACACTCATTCCAAGCTGAATATTGCGCAAGACATGCTAGTGGGGGTGTTCATTTCGGTTATTGTGGCTAAAGGGAAAAGGCATTGGCAAAGGCTTTGGAAAATCAAATTGACATTTTTGGCATATTTATTTATTAGAATAATGGAAATTAGGAGAAAAAGAAGGTAAAAGGTCACATGTTGCATGTAAGGAGGAAAACAAAGGAAAATAATGGAAATTGAAGAAATAAAGGCCATATTGATAAAAAGGCTTCTGAGGATAATCTAGGTGGATCTAGAGACACTAGTGGCATGAAAAATGCTCAAAATTCAAAGTGGCAGAAAGTCAATTAACTTGACATCAAATAAAAGTGCTCTTTGCCTTGATTCCAATGGTGTGAATGACACTCCAATCTGAATCCATATGAAGAAGATAGAAGCAGTCAAAGTTCGGGGTTGACTTACCCATGTGGCAGGCTTAAGGAGGGCGCAATTTGGCAAGAATCCGGCACCAGAATCCTACCAGTTTTCTAGGCGAATTGTGGGTCCATTAATTTGTCTAATATCACCTAAGGTTCTGGAAAATTTCTAAGTGGGCAGTGGTTATAAAAAAATATATAAAAATATGCGGCGGGCGGCCATGACCTCATCGCCCCAGAACTACCACAACAAATTATATTTAAAAAAGGGGGTAGGTGGCCATGACCCTGCTGCCCCAAAACTGCGACAAAAAATTATATTTAAAAAAAGGGGTGGGCGGCCATGACCCCGCCACCCCCAAAACCACCTTAAAAGAATGATAAGGGCGGGCGGCCATGACCCCGCCATCCCCATAACCATCATAACAACATAACTTTGGGGGGCCGGCAATCAACCCCACCGCCCCCTCCAAAGCCTCCACCTTACCATATGTGCGAACAACCGGCAGAAGATGGGGGCGCAGACCACCAAAATAGCGAACCTGCCACCTAGAATTAAAAAACAATAAAATTGTGTTATGTTTAATTTGGAGAGGTTGGATTTGATCCCCCGACCTCTCCTCAACAAATTTCCATGTTTGCCATTGCACCCAATGGTCCTCCTTTGGTTTATATGCCCACTAATTTATATTTAAACACATGCACATTGTGGCAGGGAGGAGAGAGTGCACACGTATTTTGAGGCAAATGAATTGCAGGTGGCAGAACCGTGAGCAGGCCTATGACAGGGTGTGAAACCTTGCCTGAGCACATTTTCCAGGGGATCAGTTTTGGTCCACTGTCAAAATTGGGTAAGTCTATATCAATTTTACACCTCTCGGTGACAGGAACTCAATGGTGATGCCAGTTTCTGCAATAGAGCTCTCCATTTTTCAGCCATTTTTCAGATTGAAGGTATAAGACTCCTTTTTGTAAATGTTGATTTTATTTCTTCTTTCTCATGCCACTTAATGAAAGAAGGCCTCCCCAATAATTGAGCAGGGCCTAGAGATGTAGTCCAAATTGGATGAACTCCGTTATCAAGTATTTTGTCTTCTTTCATGCTTTTATGTGTTTCTCCTCTTCTCTCATGTGCACATTAAATTTCTATGGTTAAGCTACAATTTATCCATGTAATTGTTTAATACATCTAAAAGCAAAAGATCCTAGATCAGAGGATTAGTTGGCAGGCTTGGTGAGGTTAACCTTTTGTCAGTTTAGTTTTGGAGCTCTCTCATTATTTTCTCTCTCTCTCTCTCACTCTTGGTCATTTAGAGTTTTCTCAGAGCACTTTGGCATTGGAGCAAGAAAGGCAAAAGAAGGCAAGAAGAAGGAAGGAGCAAGAAAGGAAGAGTTGGAATATTTGCAGGTATTAATTTGCATGGGTGATTTCCTTGCTAGATTTTTCATGCATGGTATTACACGTGGTTCTTTTCTTTCATGGCATGGGTTTTGCTAGGTGTGACAGTGTTTTTAGCCTAGCCTTGCCATTTCCCAATAACCTTGATGAGATGGGTTCTCATACTTTGGTTGAGATGAATTGTTGGATGGATTCGAAGCAAAGTGGGGTGGATCTCTGAAATCATAAACACATGGCCTAGTGGTCCCTGAACCAGACTATAGATCATGGTAAAGCCACTGGCCTAGTAACCCCTGAGCCAGACTGTGGGTTGTGGTAAAGCCAGGATTGTGTGCCTCGATTGGCCTAGGAATCCTTGTTGATGAATGGCGGGATATACGGTAAATCCAAGAGGTGGATTTCTCTCTGTTGGGCCTAACAGTCTCAAGATGGGATGTACAGTAAAGCCTAGAGAGTGGGTCTCAGTGTAGGGCTTAATGATCCTTGGATCAGACTGTGGATTATGATAAAGCCTGAGAGACTATGAGGCACTAAAATTCCTCACAGTGCAGGTGGAGAACTCTAGTAGAATCCATGCTTGTTTGGTTCTTTTTGGTTGGTTATGAGTCCCACATTCATGCTTCAAATATGGCACGGGGGTGATTGGTTGAAGAGAGATTTAGCTCAACCAATCTATAGTCGGGTGGGATGTGGTAGTCCCATCCCTGGTTGGTTTCTACATCCATTAATGAGAAATTCATTCCCTTGGTTTTTCATGGGTAAATGTACTGGTTTATATGTGGATCCTATGGCTGATGTATTCATAGTGTTTTTGTTGTTATTATGTTGGTTAAGTATATGATTTATGACAGTAGGTATGTATGGCTCTCATCATGTTTTTACTTGTAAATGAATAAACAATGTATGTATGAACTAATAGATGATAATGCGGAAAATGATATGAGGGAACAATGCTTCATAGAGATTCTCATATAAGTATGAGACCCCTATGCCTAAATCTGTTGTTTACACCTGTAGATTACATATTTGTGACATGTTTGACGAAATGTATGTCATGGCTTGTAGAGGTTTAGTTAAGGGCTTGTTCAAGTATTTGCATTTACATCATTGTTTCCTTTTTATCTTTATGTTCTGAAGGTGTCATTGAATTATGAGAAGTAACCTGGGCTCTAGGCCTGAAAAGTGGCTCAAATCCCGGGGACACTGCACAACACTGAGAAAAATAGTCCCTAGACATTGGCATGCCTTTTCATGATAGCATACAGAGCCTCCTAGACATTGTCAGGCCCATAGCATGGGAGCGTCCAGAGGTCAAGTGGCCTAAAACCTCAGTGGGACCCAGGGGCTGGTTATCAAAAGTGTTGGAATGGTTCTTAGGGGTCATGTAGCTAATGTGGAAGTTCTATATGGTGTGCTTTGGTTGATTCCATTTCCTTAACGTCACCTAGGAGGTTGAATCCAATCATAGTAGCCTCTCGTCACATGTTTACCCCAGTTGGCCAACTACTTGGGTAGATGTGGGAGGAGGGTGTTACAAAGTGGTATCAGAGCATGGTTCACCCCTTGGACTGGATGGATTGTGTTTTGGTCATGCATTCATGTTGGTTGCATAGGTGTTTCTTATGCTTGTAGTCCATGTGCTTGTTGTATTTGCATGGTGTTTATCATGGTTGTAGTGATGTTGCTATGTGAAGGTTGATGGTGTTATTGTGGGATGTGTCATCATGAGTGTATGGTTGTATATGAATTTTTTATGCAGGCAGTGTCTATATGTTGTTATGCATTCATTTTCATGGTGAAAATTGTTGTGCATGAGGTATTTGTATGCAATTAGGTTATCATGATGTTGGTTGTTATGATGATGATGTGTTGGTTGATATAGAGCAAGAGATGCAAAGCATTAAAGTGAAGTTGCAGCATTAGACCTCGAGGCAAGAGCATGTCATCCTACATGTTGTATGTTGGGCATACAGGTATGTAGGTTAAGGATTTTTATATGCATTATGGTTATGTGTATTCCTTTCACTCTATTGATGTTATGGTTATGCGATACATGCTAGTTTATTAGTGTAGTTATATGGACATGTGTCGGATAGTCACGAATGATAGTAACCTATGGTTGTATGCATTGCTATTGTTGTTTTATGTTAGATAACTTGATGTTTATATTATATGTTGTTGTTGAGTATGTTATAGCCTAACCTGTTGTTGTTATATGATAGTTAGCTTGATGATTAGGTTATATGTTGTTGATGAGCATGATGTATAACTTGTTGTTGTTAAATGCTAGTAACTTGATGTTTAGGCTTATTACATTAATATCTTGATGTTACATGTATCATACTAATTTGGATTGGCTTATGCAAATAGTTAGGGTTATGACATTCAAGTATCAATTAATATGTTGTGATATTATGTCATACTAATCTAAACTCACTGTGCAGATGTGATTATTATGTATGAATGATAATTGTTTATGATTTTATGATGTGAACATGTTAGCTTGTGACTATTATGGATATCATGCCTTGTTTATGTTTGAGATGATATGTTGTGAAGTTATATCATGCTAATATAGCTTGATTGTGCAGACAAGATAGCCTCCCCTGAGATACATTAAAGTATGAGTTTTCTTATGCCGTATACTTGGTGCTTGAATGTTTGATTATGTTATTTATTTGGTGTTGAGTGTTTGGTGTCTATTATGTCATCTAGTTGATTTATATAACATGGTACATTTGTAAGTTGGTTGAATGTTTGATGAATTGCATAATATGAGTATGTGTTCAAATGATCTTGTTTTAAGATGATTGTACTAACACATATGTGTTGAGACAGTTGATATGTACTTGAGTGTAGTAGGTGAAAGTTGTAGCATTATGCCTAATGACTATGAGTTGACTATGGATTATGACATGATTGTTAGTCTTGATAAAGGGGTTGATTTCAAATTGATAGATATGATTGTCTTGATATTTGGAACATGTGGCTGACATTTGTAAATAGTTGTAGGAAACAAGCTTGGTATTAGCGTGACAAGGTAACAATTGATGTGTTTATATAACTAACAGTTTGGTGATGTGAAAATACATAGTAAGCCTTGATTGCAACAAGGTAAAATGGTAAAAGAAAGGAAATGGGAAAGAATTCCTTTGGCTATGTTTGGAAACCCTAATTCCAAACAATTGAGTGCTTTGCATACCAGAAATTTTCTTAACATTGATTTCCTTTGAAATTATGTGGGTATGTGCTATATTCACGGACATGTATTTGGTAGGTATAATAGCTGGTGTCTAGTTATAGATAGGTCTGTCAAAGGAATTGGAGTCCCTTGAGAGATGGCATGGATGTGTTCAGTTGCAAGATAGCATGCTTGACACAACAAGGTAAGGTAACAATGTATTTTTATGTTTATTTATGCACTGATAGTTATGTGTTGATGGAAGTATGATGCAGGAGTTGCATGGCAAGAGAGGTTTCCATGAAATCTTGAATAAGGCTTGCACTGAGCTTTCCTTGGGAACCATGGGATTGAGTTGTGGTGTTTGTTGCTAGTCTTGCGCTTTTGGTCTTTTGTGATTGTTGTGCTTGATTTTTTTATTTTGATTGTGTCTAGTGCATCATCATGTGATCCAGGTGGATATTGGTGGCCACCCGCCAATTCCACTTGGACTCCCACCATTGTTTCTTTCATTTTTTCAGTTTCCTTAACTGTAGCACAGTTTACTATTTTTAGCAGTTTTTTGGGCCCTGATCTTCCGAAGCCGTTTTGAGGCCCTAAACGACGTTTTTTGAGAAACATGGGAGCAACGTGGGTCCATGAACCGATGTTACTCTTCCCAAAGTTGTAGTCCTCGAATAGATATTTATAACGAGGTATTGTGCACGTCAAATGAAGATAATATGCCAAAGTTACGACCCCGAGAAGTTGATGTACCAATTTACCCAAAACGGGGCCCATAGTTCGGCGCTTCATCTCCTAGGGTTAGGTTTTTGGACGTTTAGGGTTTTCCATTGTTTCTCAACAATAAATAGGCCTTCGAGCCTCATTGTAAGATAGTTCAGAGGCATGTAGCCGCCACATCTCTTCTCAAAGATAAGCTACCAACGCCCTAGATAGTTTATTTACATTTCTATTTGTAAGCATATTTCAGTATTTTACAGTAATTAAATGAACTATTCTTTCTGCTGCATCTTTGTATGTATGGTTATATCTATAATTTGTGGTGTTCCTGTTTAAATCTGGATCATCATGCCACTTTGTTTGCGGTGTTGTATTGTTATTGATTTTCATGATTTTCTTCTTGTTTGTTTCTTGTCTTGCCTCTTATGTTTTGAGTCTTGGGAATTGGTTGGGAAAAGAGGAAAGTTAGTAGATCTCGGGGAGAGCTTAATGAAATCCAACGTAAGACTCAAATGAAGTTGGTGTATGTATAAGGATCAATGAAGGAAAGAGTATGACAGTTAGTTGGATTGGTTGGGTCCATTGGGGTAAATGGACGATGGCATGAGAGTCATGAGAAAGGTAATAGGAAAGGTGAAGTAAATGGATCTAAGGCTTCAAATGCCTTGGCTATGTTGGGAATGATTGTTCTCAATGTTGTGCATGGTGTGCACAGATAAAGGGAGTTCTCTTAACCTTGACTTTATGATATCTAGTAATTATGTTATGATCATGATTATGTTGACGTTTATATATGCATACATGTATGTATGTATGTATGTCATGTATGACACGGTCATCATGGATCATGATTGTTTTATGCTAATGTTTATATGTACATATGTATGTATGTATGGCATTGACTAACTAGATCATTATTATTTTATGTTGATATTTATATGTATGTATGTGTATGTATACATATTGTTTGTCTGACATGATCATGATTGTTTATGCTAATGTTTATGTATCTGTATGTATGTATCCATTTATCTATGTCACTATTTGATAGGGTCATCAGAGATCATTCATGTGGAATAATCATTGCTTATGTAGGTGAATTGCATGAAGAGGTTCATGGTCTTACGAGGAATCCATTGGCAAGAGTGGTCCTGACAAATATATGAGGTCAGTATCATGTGGTTATGAGTTGATATTATATTATGTCTATTTCATTGATAGGCTATACTGAGGGATACATCAACGAAATGGAAGTAGTGTGGTCTGCGGCATGCTGGGACAAGCATGGATAAGACACTAGAAGCAAGGTTGCTTGGTAGAGACAGTGTGGTTTCGGATGTGTGGTACTGCTATTGTGCATATGTTGTACATGTTGCATTTGTGATGTTGTGTGCATGCGGTGTGGTGTATATATAGTGTGTGTACATCTTGTTTATGTAATGTTATGTACAGGGTGGTGCAGATAATGTTATACGAATATTGCATATGCAACGCTGGGTATAGATGATGCTATGTACATGTTGGATATGTGGTGTTGTGTACATATTATACTGTGTGGATAATGGATATGTGGTGTTGTGTGTTAGTGTCAGTGTTTTCACACTGCCATCAGTGATCAAAATTTATCTTTTGCATTTCATATTAGGTGTCCCATTCTAATGAGCTGCACTCCATTAGGTCATTGATCAACTGATGGTAGGTTTTCATTTTACTAGTCCCTTATGCTATATACCTGCTGGCCTATTTCACATGGTTTTTCAGTCATTCATAGTCATTCCCGTTCACTTCATTTACAAAAATCAGTCTTAGACTTTAGTTTCACTAGGTCGTAGCTTTTTCACCATGGTCATTCAAAAGAAGTAATAAAAGTCAACAAACACATGAGGGGGTAAATAAAGTTCAACAAATCATAAATTTCCTTTTTGTAAGCTAAATAAAGCTCTTTAACATCAAAACTTGTTTTGAGGTAAAACAGAGCATTTGTATTTTATTGTTTTATTTCCATGTAATTTTATGTAATTTTATGGTTCCTATATGTAATAAGTATTATTCAGCTACTCCTAGTCATCTTGCCAATTCCTGCCATTGCAAAAGCAAAACATCAAAGCATCAGTTCATTAAATTGCCAAGGAAAAAGGTCAAACTTCAAAACAGAAAAATAGAGCATTTGAAAAGGTCATCAAAACTTTTAAAAAGTGGGTTTTGAAAGGAGGAAAATTTAAATGAAAAGGTATATAAAGAAAAATCATGGTAGAAAGCCATTTCATTGTGAAAAGGTCAAGTGGAGAGCAAAAATCGCAATTTCTGAGCAAAAGAGGGAGAAAAATTGAAATTTGAAGAAAATTGGCAGGTGCTGAACATTGGAAGGTTGGCGTTGCACATCAGGCTAGCTGTTGTACATCAGAGGAGTTTTTCTAGTGTAATTTAACACTGGCACTACAGATATAATTGGCGTTGCACACTTGTCTACAAAGCTTCAAAATGGTTCAAATCAACCTAATTCACTTCAAATCTCTCAATGGCCCTCTGATCAAGTAAGTTAAGCTCTCTTCCTAGCTAAACAAGGGTTTCTCATTAATTATCCTAATTATTATCTCTTAAGAAACTAAACCTTAGCTATCCTCTACACTCTCTCATACATTTGTAAAGGGTATTTATTTTCCATTGTGATTTGCAAAAGGTTTTAGTTTTTTTTTTTTTATTCCCTAATCCATTTTCTCTAAACCCTAATCCTCCATATATGAACTCCTCTACACACTATTTTCACAAACCCTAGACCCTACATACAAAACCCTTCAAACCCTAATCCCATTCATCTCACCTATTTCCTTTTTTTTTTTAAATCTCTTCATACTCATTTTCATTCACCCCATTCCTTTATTCACCATCAGTATTAATAGTCATCAAAACTAATGGAGAGGGATATTGATTATGACATGGAGGAAGATACCCTTAGTGACAGTGCTAGGGAAAGGAATTTGTAGCGGAGGAAGCCTCACAAAGGGGGTAAGATTATCAGGGAGGAGCCCATTAGTATGAAGGAATTACTTGCTTATCCACTGGCCATCTCATACTTTAAACATCAGTCATGTTTTGAGTTTTGTGAAATGGTTGAGAGGGTTAATTTCCATCATGACTTAGCAAGGTTGTTTGTAACAAATCTGGACAACAATGCAGTAAATCTTGTTGGAGTCACATTTACTTTGTCACCTACTATTATCTCAGAGGCTACAAGCATTCCAGATGTAGGTGAGAAATGGAAAAAAATGCAGAACATTGACCAGGAGTACTATGAGTCTTATATTAAGGCTAAACACCATAGCAAAATCAGCAGAGTGTTTCCTTTCAAATTTTTGGAGGACAAGTTTGCTTCACTGGTTAAGGTCATCATCAAGTATTTTATTTGTGAGGGTAGGTTCTCTAGATTGCATGCTTATCATATTAGATAGTTGATGCACTTTTCCAGGGTGAGAATGATGAATATCCCCTACTTCATATGTAAAAACATAGAGAAGATGGCACTTTTTGCAAAGAAGAAACCCTACCCACAGTAGCTCAACAACATTTATCATTTCTCTTTAATTAAAATTGTTGTTTTACATCAGCTGAATCAGTTGGGAATGTCATGGGAAACCTTCATTTCTCATGAAGTGTTCAAAGGCCCTCAAATATTTTCATTAGTGCATCAGGAGGAAGGTGGACCTTCGAGATAGCGAGAGGTTCAAGAAAATAAAACTGTGGGGATACCTATGTTTTTGACTTATGAAATAGGCGCTAGGATGCTCTTTGCAGCTTCCAAGAGAGTACTATCTCCACCTAGAGTGGAAAGGGCTTTGCCTTCTTCTCCAGCTAGATAGGTAGAGGTTGGGCAGCAACAGAAGGGCATAGATAAAGGAAAGAAAAATATGCATGAGGATGATCCTAGTGATGGACAAGAGAGAGATTTTGCCCCTCTTGACCATGAGGAGACACACAAAGTGAATGTCATGGACTTTGGTGCTCAAAATCCAAGGAGTGTCAAAGATTTGATCATCAAGGAGCAAAAGGCTGACATTCAAGCCCTATCAATCAATTTGGAAAGAGAAAAATGGATCATCAATTACCTTGAGCAGGAAAAAAAACAATTAACTAACAAGCAGGTTATCATGAAGTTGCAAATGCTTAGATAAGAGAGGCAAGAGGAAAAGAAGGCAAAGGTCATGATGACCTCCATTGAACAACAAATTGAAGGTGACCGAGAAACGTGGTTAGAGAGGGTGAACATTCACCTTGAGAAGTTGCTAGAGAAGGCCAATAAAGAAAAGAAAATGCTTCGTCGTATGGCTTATCATTATTTGACCCGGAATAGGATATGCAACACAAGAAATTGTGGTATATGAAGCACTTTATTGGTACATCCATAGGAGAAATGGCTTATAGATCTAGATTCAGCATCAAGAGGACATTAATCCCTGAAAGTTTCATCTCATTTGGAGCAAAACTAGGTCACCTAAAGGGAAAAAAACACTAAAAAATTGCCCTCTCTACCACTTTTTGCACCCACAAGAAGCAGTTTTGGGAGAATTCATTTTTGAAGGGGCAAATGACCTCCAAATCAAGAAATTAAAGATGTTTCGGAAACTAAATAGACAGGGCTTTCCAACAAGCTATCTTGGGTCTGATTTGGTGGAGAATAATACCTTCAAAAGCAGGCTAGAGGCAGCGCTACGCATACAAGAGATGATGCTGCACATATAGCTAATTTTGCCAATTTTGCCCAAAACTCTGAAATTTTTCCTAGTTTGACTGCTAGTTGACTTTTTCTCTCATCCTTGGTAAATTTATGATTGTAAATGATGTAATGCAATGTAAATATGAATGTAAAATGACTTGAGGGGGTAGATACATCAGTTAAGAGTGTTTTGGAAGTGAATGTATTAGTTTCCTTGGTTTTAGGGGCAAGTTGTTCCACTGCCTATTTTCTTGTTCCTAGTTTAGATTTGGTTGAAACAACTCCTGATCTCTTGGATTCGACCCCTGATGGCTAGCTCATGTGGTTTTCTTGCCTATATTATGTACTTTCTTAGTCATTTTTAAAGGTTGGACTCTTTTGGAAGTGGTGCACACATTCTATACTTGTATCAGCAGATTGGCAAGGAATAAAACCAGGTTTTGCAGCTATTTTTGTGGGATTCTTGTGATCCTGGTTTTTTGTATTGTTTCTTCTTCTGTAATAAGTTATTATTATGTGTTATATGTTTCAAAACATTTTCCATTCTTCTAAACTAAATGAATCAAGAGAAATAGGAAAAAGACATTGTTAACAGTGCTTTGCCTTGGGAATGCATTTAGTTCTTAATGATTTCAGTAGTTTGAAGAGGATTCATGGTCTCCACATTCCCTCCTCAACCCCTCAACACTTTTAAGCCAACCATCTCACTCAATTACTAGTGCATAAACACTTATCTATCTCGTTACACAGAACATGTTTGCATCCCTGATTTGATTTCCCGAACCTAAGCTACCTGCTCCATTTGATCCAGCAACCAAACCTTCAAAAATCAAACAAAAACCCTAGAGGTACTATACCTAGCCTAAAATATATCCTTATTTCATTCATCTCAACTGAGATTGACAAGGAAAAAGCCCTCTCCTGACCTGGTAGGGATAGCTACCAGGTTAAGTGTGGTTTGTGATTATCCTAAGATTGCCTCCCTTCAGCTTGAGGTCGATCTAGGCTCTAACATAGTGGTGACTCTGCTGGGGAACATAATTTTATTTTCCTCAGCAAAATGTATCAAGTTCAGATCTGATTGTTGATGGTGGACAACGATCAGACACTGGAAGGCTGAAATCATTCACCTTGCGACTCTAGTGTCGAAGAATCCCACGGTTCAGAATTTTTATGGCAACTCTACTCTTCAAGAATCAGTAGCCTGAAGAATTTCTTGGTGAATTCATTGTTATCAAAATTGATTTGTTGGATCAAAGGTATGCTCCCATGAGCCGAGATCACATTCCAGGTTTCCCAAATAAAATTCCTAAGGTAGATTGGCAAAGGAATTTTCCTATGTTTAAAGATGATGATAGGAATGATGATGCTTTACATTTGGTTAGATTTCACATGCATATTCGCAAGTTGAAGGTTGATTTTCCTGAAGACTGCTTGATGAAGATATTCATGGCCACTCTGGAAGGTGAAGCCTGATCTTGGTATGAAATTTTGCCGCCTGCTAGTATTTACTGTTTAAAATATTTTCATACCATGTTCTTTGAAAGGTATAAATAATCTTGTCCATCCTTAATATTAGTTCAGAACTATTGCAAACATGTTTATAGTTTTATTGAAAGTCTTGAGAAAGTTTATGAAGATGATGACTTCATGGATGATGAGATCATGGAAGCCTTGTATGAAAATCCATTTCACCAGCATAAAGAGAGCTTAAAGGATACTTGTCAAGATGCTCAGGAAAATTTGCAGCATGATCAAAATCTTAGTACAATGGAAAATGATGAAAGAGAAGGTCTTATTTCAGTTCTACTCATAACAGAAGACAGTATGCAGGAAAATCAAGTTTCAATTTCAGATTGTGATAAAGTCAAGCTGGCTATTCCAAATCTAGATTTAGATCATGATGATGAGGAAGATTCAGATCGTGATGATGAAGAAATCATTGCAGCCTTCTTTGATTTTTCCCTTCAACAACAGTCTCAAAGAGCTAGTAGTTACACAAGTTCATAGTCAAGATACCGTAGCTTCTTCTTTGCTTGAAGATGAAGGAATTTTGCATCTTGATAGTCAACACGAATCACATGAAATAAATCAGTAGTTTGAGGAGAATTTATATACTTCTTTGCTTGAAATTAATGAATATATTCAACAACCTTGTGAATCTTTAGGAGGGAAAGAAGACAATTACTATTTTAGCAAAAGGGAACAAGAAGTACTTTCTCCTCTATTTGAAGATGAGATAGATCAACTCCTGAAAGGTTAGGTTACAGCCCAAGCTAATGCAGGTTTGGAGTGTTCGCATCGTCAAGAATGTGTAAGTGAAGCTTCTTCCACTTTTGAAAGTGAGGACAGTATTGAAATTAGACTTATATATCAACGAACAGATATTGTTTCCCTTCATGAAAATGATAAGGCTATCATGTTTGATAATCTTGAAGATTGTTTTCTATTTAAGAAAGGCTTAGACTATGAAATTGAGGAGTATGAGCCTAAGAGAGACAATCTGCCAGAATTCAAGTCAGAATTTCTCATGGTCGAGGAATTTACTATCAATCAGCAACCAATTGTTCTTTCAGATCAGAATGAAGGGAGTACTTGTATTTTTGCTGCTAGATCTCAACGCAAGCTAGTGATTCGGGATTTTCAAGATCCTTTCGACATTCTTTTGCAAGCATTAGAGAAGATGAATGTTGCCTAGCTCGTTAGCATAAGCCTTGGTTTCAGTTGTTATTGTGAGTTGACTACATGTACATCCTTCTACCTGCTCGGGGAAAGTGAGAGCAGGCTTTTAGTAAGTAGCCAGCTGCTGGATTGGTTACATTGGAAGGCTCATTTCACATGATTGTACATATTTCATCAGTAGGCAGGTGGTTGTCATCATGATTTGAAAACCCTCAAATCACGATGGTCTGCTACCATTAAAAAGCTTAGTAAGTCTTGAGTCAATTTCAAGATAGTTCCAATAATTTCAAGTTAGTTTCAGAGTCAGTTTGTGCCGTCAAGTCATTAGTTTTGAGTCATGCAATAAACCTTAACAAATAATTAAGACATATAATTAAAAATAAATATAATTAAAATTAATACAAATCCAAATAAAAACAATTACAATAAAACATAAATAACCCTAATAAAATAATAGTAATAATTCATTAAAACAAAAATAATAAATTAAAAATAAATAATAAATAAATATAATTAACAATTAATATTTAATTAATTAAAATCAATATAAAAATTATAACAATTAAAATTAATAACTAATTAAAATGAAAAACAATGAAAATAGCTCCACAACCTAGGAAAATAGGCAATGAACCTTAACAAATAATTGACATTTAATTAATTAAAAAGGAATATAGAAAAATAGGCAATAAACTTTAACAAATAATTAAGACATAATTAAAAACAAATATAATTAAAATTAATACAAATCCAAATAAAATTAATTACAATAAAACATAAATAACCCTAATAAAATAATAGTAATAATTCATTAAAACAAAAATGATAAATTAAAAATAAATAAATTATATAAATATAATTACAACAATTAATATTTAATTAATTAAAATCAATATAATAATTATAACAATTAAAATGAATAACTAATTAAAACAAAAACCATGAAAATAGCTCTCACAACCTAGGAAAATAGCAAAAACCTTAACAAATAATCTACATTCAATTAAATAAAAAGGAAAATTGAAATAAATTTAATTAAAAATTAAAAATCAATAAATAATTAAAACTAACATAACAATTGTAACAATAAAATTAATAACAATGAAATTAATAATAAATTAAAATAAATAAATGAAGATAATTAAAAAATAAATAAATAAAATAATTAAAAATAATAATTGAAATAATTATAAAATTATTAAAAATTAATACAAACATAATTAATATCACAGTAACCCTAATTAATATAATAATAGTTAGATATTGAATTTAAAATTCCTAAATATCACAAAATGTAATTAAATTAGCAAAATATAATAAAACAATTAAAACATAATAGAATAAATTAAAATTGAAAAATTTTAAATTCTAATATCTGTCGGCTAAGCATCTCATCTCTATTTATTTAGAAAAATGAGAACAGTCTTTCAATAATATTTCACATTCTGAAGATGAACTACTGTTGTTGATTCGAAATGTCAATCAGAAAGAAACCTAAAGCGATGTATCTAGAAGAAAATCTAAATAATCATGCATTCAGTTTGAGTTTTTGACTCCATGCCCAATGGATAAGGCTACTTGGTCTACGGTGTTCTTGGCACCTCCAAGGAGCTACCATCCCCATTGGAGCCAATGTTAGTGTCAGTGCTTTCACACTGCCATCAGTGATCAAAATTTATCTTTTACATTTCATATTAGGTGTCCCATTCTGATGAGCTGCACTCCATTAGGTCATTGATCAACTGATGGTAGGGTTTCATTTCACTTGCCCCTCATGCTATATACCTGCAGGCCTATTTCACATATTTTTTCAGTCATTCATTGTCATTCCCATTCACTTCATTTACAAAAATCAGTCTTAGACTTTAGTTTCACTAGGTCTTAGGGTTTTCACCATGGTCATTCAAAAGAAGTAATAAATGTCAGCAGACACATGAGGGGGTAAATAAAGTTCAACAAATCGTAAATTTCCTTTTTGTAAGCTAACAAAGCATTTGTGTTTTATTGTTTTATTTCCATGTAATTTTATGTAATTTAATGGTTCCTAAATGTAATAAGTATTATTCATCTGCCCCTGGTCATCTTGCCAATTCCTACCACTACAAAAGCAAAACATCAAAGCATCAGTACATCAAATTGCCAAGGAAAAAGGTCAAACTTCAAAACAGAAAAATAGAACATTTGAAAAGGTCATCAAAACTTTTAAAAAGTGGGTTTTGAAAGGAGGAAAATTTAAATGAAAAGGTATATAAAGAAAAATCATGGTAGAAAGCCATTTCATTGTGAAGAGGTCAAGTGGAGAGCAAAAATCATGATTTCTGAGCAAAAGAAGGAGAAAAATTGAAATTTGAAGAAAATTGGCAGGTGTTATGTATTGGGAGGCTAGCACTGCACATCAGGCATCAGGCCAGCACTCCGCATTAGAGAAGTTTCACCAGTGTAATTTTACACTCGCACTGTGCACTTGTCTAGAAAGCTTCAAAATGATTCAAATCAACCTAATTCACTTCAAATCTCTCAATGACCCTTTGATCAAGTAAGTTAAGCTCCCTTCCTAGCTAAACAAGGGTTTCTCATTAATTATGGTGATTTTATCTCTTAAGAAACTAAACCCTATCTATCCTCTACACTCTCTCAAACATTTGCAAAGGGTATTTATTTTCCATTGTGATTTGTAAAAGGTTTTAGTTTTCTGTTGTTTTGATTCCCTAGTCCATTTTCTCTAAGCCCTAATCCTCCATATATGAACTCCTCTACACACTATTTTCACAAACCCTAGACCCTACATACAAAACCCTTCAAACCCTAATCCCATTCATCTCTTCATTCATCTCACCTATTTCCTTTTTTCTGAAAAATCTCTTCATACTCATTTTCATTCACCCCATTCCTTTATTCACCATCAGCATTCATAGTCATCAAAACCAATGGAGAGGGATAGTGATTATGACATGGAGGAAGATACCCTTAGTGACAGTTCTAGGGAAAGGAATTTGCAGCAGAGGAAGCCTCACAAAGGGGGTAAGATTATCAGGGAGGAGCCCATTAGTATGAAGGAATTACTTGCTTATCCACTGGCCATCTCATGCTTTAAACATCACTCGTGTGTTGAGTTTTGTGAAATGGTTGAGAGGGTTAAGCTCCATCATGAATTAGCAAGGTTGTTTGTAACAAATCTGGACAACAATGTAGTAAATCTTGCTGGAGTCATATTTACTTTATCACCTACTATTATCTCATAGGCTACAAGCATTCGAGATGTAGGTAAGAAATGGAACAAAAGACAAAACATTGACTGGGAATACAATGAGCCTTATATTAACGCTAAATACCATAGAAAAATCAGCAGAGTGTTTCCTTTCAAATTTTTGGAGGACAAGTTTGCTTCACTGATGAAGGTCATCATCAAGTATTTTACTTGTGAGGGTAGGTTCTCCAGATTGTATGCTTATCATATTATATTTTTGATGCACTTTACCAGGGTGAGAAAGATGAATATCCCCTACTTCATATGCAAAACCATAGAGAAGATGGCACTTTTTACGAAGAAGAAATCCTACCCACAGTAGCTGAACAACATTTGTCATTTCTGTTTAATTAAAATTTTTGTTTTACATCAACTGAATCAGTTGGGAATGCCATGGGAAACCGTTATTTCTCATGAAGTGTTCAAAGGCCCTCAAATATTTTCATCAGTGCATCAGGAGGAAGGTGGACCTTCGAGACAGCAAAAGGTTCAAGAAACTGAAACTGTGGGGATACATATGTTTTTGACTTATGAAAGAGGTACTGGGATGCTCTTTGCAGCTGCCAAGCAAGTGCTATCTCCACCTAGAGTGGAAGGCGCTTTTCCTTCTTCTCCAACTAAACAGGTACAGGTTGGGAAACAACAGAGGGGCAGAGATAAAGGAAAGAAAAAAATGCATGAGGATGATCCTAGTGATGGAAAAGAGAGATATTTTGTCCTTGTTGACCATGAGGAGACACACAGAGTGAATGTCATGGACTTTGGTACTCAAAATCCAAGGAGTGTCAAAGATTTGATCATCAAGGAGAAAAAGGCTAACATTCAAGCCCTATCAATCAATTTGGAAAGAGAAAAATGGATCATCAATTACCTTGAGCAGGAACACAAACAATTAACTGACAAACAAGTTATCAAGGAGTTGCAAATGCTTAGAGAAGAGAGGCAAGAGGCAAAGAAGGCAAAGGTCAAGATGACCTCCATTGAGCAAGAAATTGAAGATGACCGAGAAACTTGGTTAGAGAGGGTGAACATTCACCTTGAGAAGTTGCTAGAGAAGGCCAATAAAGAAAAGAAAATGCTTCACCATATGGCTTATCATTATTTGACCCGGAATAGGATATGCAACACAGGAAATTGTGGTATATGTGTAGTGCCACTGGCGCTGTGCACTTGATTGGTGCATCCATAGAAGAAATGGCTTATAGATCTAGATTCAGCATCAAGAGGAATTAATCCCTGAAAGTTTCATCTCATTTGGAGCAAAACTGGGTCACCTAAAGGGAAAAAAACACTAAAAAATTGCCCTCTCTGCCACTTTTTTCACCCACAGGAAGCATTATTGGGAGAATTCATTTTTGAAGGGGAAAATGACCTCCAAATCAGGAAATTCAAGATGTTTCGAAACCAAGACAGACATAGCTGTCCAAAAAGCTATCTTGGGTCTGATTTGGTGGAGTATAAGACCTTCAAAAGTAGGCTAGAGTTGGCGCTGCGACAAGAGATGGCACTGCGCATATAGATGATTTTTCCAATTTTGCCCAGAACTCCGAAATTTTTCCTAGTTTGACTACCAGTTGACTTTTTCTCTCATACTTAGTAAATTTATGATTGTAAATGATGTAATGCAATGTAAATATGAATTAAAAATGAATTGGGGGGTAGATACATCAGTTAAGAGTGGTTTGGAAGTGAATGTATCAGTTTCCTTTGTTTTAGAGGCAAGTTGTTCCACTGCCTATTTTCTTGTTCCTAGTTTAGATGTGGTTGAAACAATGCCTGATCTCTTGGATTTGACCCCTGATGGCTAACTCAGGTGTTTTTCTTGCCTATATTATGTACTTTCTTAGTCATTTGTAAAGGTTGGACTCTTTTGGAAGTGGTGCACACATTCTATATTTGTATCAGCAGATTGGCAAAGCATAAAACTAGGTTTTGTAGCGATTTTTGTGGGATTCTTGTGATACTGGGTTTTTGTATTGTTTCTTCTTATGTAATAAGTTATTATTATGTGTTATATGTTTCAAAACCTTTTCCATTCTTCTAAACTAAATGAATCAGGAGAAATAGGCAAAATACATTGTTAGCAGTGCTTTGCCTTGGGAATGCATTTAGTTCTTAATGTTTTCAATAGTTTGAAGAGGATTCATGGTATCCACATGCCCACCTCAACCCCTCAGCAGTCTTAAACCAACCATCTCACTTGATTACTAGTGCATAAACACTTATCTATCTCGCCCCAAAGAACATGTCTGCATCCCTGATTTGATTTCCAGAACCTAAGCTGCCTACTCCATTTGATCTAGCAACCAAACCTTTAAAATCAAACAAAAACCCTAGAGCTACTATACCTAGGCTAAAATCTATCCTTATTTCAGTCATCTCAACTGAGATTGACAAGGAGAGATCCCTCTCCCGACCTGGTAGGGCTATC
Source organism: Pinus taeda (assembly GCA_000404065.3). Taxonomy (NCBI): domain Eukaryota; kingdom Viridiplantae; phylum Streptophyta; class Pinopsida; order Pinales; family Pinaceae; genus Pinus; species Pinus taeda. Next base: position 48,573 of record APFE030391570.1, on the reverse strand, counting down.
TACCAGGTTAAGCATGGTTTTTGGTTATCCTAAGATTGCCTCCCTTCAGCCTGAGGTCGATCTAGGCTCTAATATTGTATACATATGGTGTTGTCTGCATATTGGATATGAAGTGTTGTGTACATCGGGAACTATGTACATATTGTATATGCAATGCTATGTACATATGGTGTTGTGTGCATGGTGTACATTGGTACTATGTACATATGGTGTTGTGTGCATTATTGTACATGTGGTGTTGTGTGCATGCGGTGCTATGTACATGTTGTACATTTGGTGTTGTGTGCGGGTGGTGTTGTGTACATGTCATGCATATGGTGTTTTGTACGTGCGGTGTCATGTACATGTCATGCATGTGATGTTGTGCACATCTAGCATTGTGTACATGTTATATAGGTGGTATGATGTACATGTGGTGTTGTGTACACATTATGCAGGTGGTGTCATGTACATGTGATGTTATGTGCATGTTGTGCAGGTGTTGCTTTGTACATGTGGTAATGTGTACATGTTGTACATATGGTACTGGTGTACATGTGTATTGTGTCCATGTCATACATGTTGTGTTGTGGACATGCGGTACTATGTATGTGCATTGTGTAGTCATGGTATCGTGACATGTGTATTCGTTGTTGTACTCTATGTATGTAGATGTATGGTGTGGTGGTGTACACTGAGTGTAGGCACATGTATTTTGTTGTGCTATACATTGGGTGTAGGTGTATGTATTGTGTGGTGGTGTACATCGGGTGCAAGTGCATGTATTGCGTTGTGTTGCACACTGGGTGTAGGTGTATGTGTTGTGTGTCAGGTGTAGAAGAATGTATTGCATGGTGTTGTATGTCATGTTTGGTTGTATGTGTGTGATGCACACTATGTTTATGTGCACATGGTTGAGGAGAAGGCACTACATGTTTGTCGGGTGTGGCAACCAATCTGATGTGCGTATAGAATAAGGACAAAGGTGGAAGCTAAGGATTTATTAAAGGATAAGTATCAATATTTTATTTCAGTTTTATTATGCATGAGATTTATGATTATGGTCTATGATGATTACATGTGATCTATGATTCTGGGTTATGATGGTTACATATGATTTATGATTTTGATCTATGATGGTTGTGTTTTGAGCTAACTTGATGTGCTATGTTTATACATGATGATTTGGTCAAAGATTCTAGTTTGACTTGTTGTGATAGGAAGCGAACAAAATTGCAAGTATACCTTATTGATGGGCCACCAATGAGGTATGATTTGAAGTTATTTCAAGTTAGTTTGAATCGAATATAAATTATGTGTTTGATACAGAAAAGCATGAAATTCCTAGTTGGGTATTTGAAACTGACGAAAAAATTAGCAGAAATAGCAAAAGGAATTGGAATAGGCAACAATATGTTAGTAAAGCACTTCAAGAGTAAGGCCATTATGGTACACTGGTACCCAATAGTGTCCATTGATTTCCATCAGCATATTATGATCGGTATGATGGTTTTGAGGCAAGGATATGACTTGGTTTTGTATCTTCCAATGTGAGGAAGCCTTTCCAAGGGATGGATTGCCCAAGATGGGGGTTCCAACGGAACTAGGAAGGTGTGGGACTGCATGGAAGGGGGTGACCGGATTTCCTGAGGGACTATGTAGCAGAGAAGGGAAGGTCGAGGATGGATTTTTTTTGTCATTAGCATTTCTAAATGGAACGAAATGCACATTGGGAGTGTGTCCGGAACAATGAGTAATTGTTTTTTGAGAGGAAAAAGAGTGCAGGATTATAGCATTGGACATTAGATGTAGCTTGACTATGGCAGTGGATTTTGGACTTCCTGAGAAGGAGGTGAATCCTGGTATTACCTTCAGGGTGGAGGTGTGAGCCTATGGATTCCCTTGTGGATGTAGGCATCGTATCCTTTTATTTGTTGGTTGAGAAAATGTGCATATGTGTATATGTGTGTATTATTGTAAATATTATATCGAGTTGGATTTATAAATCTCCATAGACAATATGATTATTTGTTGGGTGAAGAAAATGCGCATGAGCATATGCGGTTATTATTGTAAATACCATAATGAGTTGTGTTATAAAGCTCCAATAAATAGTATGATTGCCATGTTCCAGCAGTGGTTATTGTAAATACTGCAATGAGTTGTGTTATAAAGCTCCATGGGAAGTATGTTTTGTTTTCATCAGTCGTGTTGATTATAGGTGTCATTGAACACAGAGCTCATTGTTCCCCCAAGGGGGAGGGTTATGTAACATCCTTAGTTAAAAATCCATGTAAAAATATATAAGACCACGATTGATGGGAAATTTATTCCAAGCTGAATGTTGGGCAAGACATCCTAGTGTGGGTGTTCATTTCAGTTATTATGGCTAAAGGAAATTGGCAAAGGCTTTGGAAAAGAAAAATGACATTTTGCTTTTCTTATTTATGGAAATAATGGAAATTATGAGAAAAGGAAGGTGAAAGGTCATAGGTTGCATGTGAGGAGGAAAATGAAGGTAAATAATGGAAATTGAAGAAATAGAGGCCTCATTGATAAAAAGGCTTCTGAGGACCAGTTGGCAGGCTTGGTCAGTGTAACCTTTTGTCAGTTCTGTTTTGGAGCTCTCTCATTATTTTCTCTCTCTCTCTCTCTCACTCTTGGACACATAGAGTTTTCTTGGAGCACTTTGGCATTAGAGCAAGAAAGGAAAAAGAAGGCAAGAAGAAGGAAGGAGAAAGCTAGGAAGAGAAGGAATCTTTGCAGGTAATGATTTTCATGGGTGATTTCCTTGCTATATTTGGCATGCATGGTATTGCATGTGGTTATTTTCTATCATGGAATGGTTTTTTCTAGGTGTGACAGTGTTTTCAGCCTAGCCTTTCCATTTCTGGATAGGCTTGATGAGAAGGGTTCTCATAATTCAGTTGAGCTGGATTGTCGAATGGATTTGAAGTTGAGTGGGGTGAATCTCCGAATTGACAAACACATGGCCTAGTGGTCCCTGAACCAGACTGTGGATCACAGTAAAGCCACCAGCCTAGTAACCCCTGAGCTAGACTGTGGGTTGCGGTAAAGCTAGGATTGTGTGCCTCAATGGGCCTAGGAATCCTTGCTGGTGAATGGAGGGATATACGACAAAGCCAAGAGGTGGATTTCTCTCCATTGGGCCTAATAGTCCCAGAATGGGGTGTACAATAAAGCTTGGAGAGTGGGTCTCATTGTAGGGCCTAGTGATCCCTGGATTGGACTGTGGATTACAGTAAATCCTTAGAGACAAGGAAGCACTAGAATTCCTCATTGTGTAGATGGAGAACTCTGGTAGAATCCACGCTTGTTTGTTTATTTTTGGTTGGTTATGAGTCCCATATTCATGCTTGGAATATGGCACGGGAGTGATTGGCTAAAGAGAGATTTGGTTCAGCTAGTCTATCGTCGGGTGGAATGTGGTAGTCCCATCCTCGATTGGTTTCTACATTCATTAGTGAGAAATCCATTCCCTTGGATTTTCATGGGTAAATGTATTGGTTTATATGTGGATCCTATGGCTAATGTATTCATGGTGTTTCTATTGTTATTATGTTGGTTATGTATATGTTTTATGACAATAGCTATTTATGGCTCTCATCATGTTTTTACTTGTAAATGAATGAACAATGTATCTATGACCTAATAGATGATAATGCAACAAATGATATGAGGGAACAATGCTTCATAGAATTTCTTAGATAAGTATGAGACCCCTATGCTTAAATCTATTGTTTACACCTGTTGATTACATATTTGTGACTTGTTTGATGAAATGTATGTCATGGTTAGTAGATTTCTAGTTAAGGGCTTATTCAAGTATTTGCATTTGCATCATTGTTTCCTTGTTATATTTGTGTTCTAAAGGTGACATTCAATTATGGGCAGTGACCTAGGCTCTGGGCCTGAAAATGTGGCTCAAATCCTGGGTACATTGGCACAACACTAAGCAAAATAATCCTAGACTCTTGCATGCCTTGTCATTAGAGCATTGAGAACCTCCTGGATGTTGTCAAGCCCATAAGATGGGAGTGTTTGAGGTCAAGTAGGCTAAAACCTCAGTGGGTCCCAAGGGTTGGTTACCAAAAGTGTTGGGATGGTTCTTAGGGGTCATGTAGCTGATGTGGAAGGTTTTATGATGTGTTTCCGTCAATTTCATTTCCTTTAGGTCACCTAGGAGGTTGAATCTAATCACAGTAGCCTATTGCCACATGTTTACCCCAATTGGCTAGTTACTTGGGTAGATGTGGGAGGAGGGTGTTACACTAAAACACTATACGTGACCTCCATTAGAACAAAAATGATCTCCAATATTCTTCATACCCCACAATAGTGATAAATCGATTTGAAAGATCATCTATACATATGTTTGAATATGGACCTAACTAACCACCATGGAACCACTTTCCACAAAAAGTGGAACTTGAATCTATTTTTGGACATGATCAACCATATTCCAACAAGGTTAGGTTACAAGGAACCCAAGGTTCCAATACCCATCGTAAAATCAAATTAGAGGCAAAGAAATTTACATAATGCACTCCTCGATTTTTTCAAACTAAAAGTTGATCAAACGTAATACAATAACACTTCTATAAGGCTATTGCAAAACACTACCACCATCTTCGCATCAAACTATGTATTAAAACATTATCAAATGCAACCATCAATCCATCAATCAAGTTTCCAATTTTTTTACCAAAACATAGTCCCATTTGATTAGTTGACTAGACAACAAGACATCATGGGTCAACTATGTTGGAGAATGTAACTAGTTTTGGTCTTAACAATTTTTACTATTATGTATTTTATATAAAAATAAAAGAAACGAAAAAGAAAAATAAAAAATATTATTATTTTATCTAGACAACTTTTTCTTCATGCTTTTGGTTTTTTTAGTCAAAAGAGCCCAAGTCCTATTTGGACCTATTGTAAAGAAAAAGGAAAAATATTTTTAAATATGTAATTTTGGGTCAAAAACCCCTCTAGATAACAAGTTGGCCTACATGAAAACTCATCCCTACCCCAATGGACATGTTTATTCGTACCCCTATGGACTATATATATAGAGGGAAGATGGAGCTCATTTGGATACATACACACTTGATGAATTGTGGTATGAAATATCACAGAGAGAGAAGAGAAGAAGTGGAGGGACAAAGTCTAACTAAAATGATTTCTTCTTGAGCTAGGATTTGTGGATGATCTGCCTTGGTATATCTATTGTTGCTAGTCTCTTACTAATGGATCTTCTAGAAAGAAGGAAGGATTGAATTGGCATCTATAGGTGGAATTTTTCTATGGTTATGTGTCTTGGATATCTTATTTGATTTGATTCTATAAGAAGAGTATTTTTTGGGTTTTCTCCTTTGGGGGGTTTTCCTTGGCTTGGAGCCTATATCTTGTGTTCTTTTGTTTATGTGATCTTAATTTTCACTTTATGGTAATTATTTGATGAAATAATAAGAATAAATATTAATTAAGAAGAGCAAACTAAATTCACAAGCAATTAATATGGAAAGAAAAATATAAATTGAACTATAGGCCTCGTAATTTTCCAACAAACTAGACAAGAATATGTCAAGTTAATCAATCTATGTTAATCCAACAATTACATTTATCAAGCGTCAAATACTACTAACATATGCAATAGTGCTCAAGTACATCTCTAAATAACTCAACCAAACATAGTTTAGCAAGGCTTGATCCATTCATCTGCCTTGTTGGTGATACAGTCAACTACTAGTCAAACTATTGATCAGCTTGACAACTACTCAATTGACCTAATAAGAGGCCATGAGTTGGGTTTAGATACAAATAAATTCAATTCCTTCCCCCTTAACAATTTGAGGGAACAATACACTAAAATAAAGTAGCAACAATAATTGAGTTAAAACTCTAGTTAACAAACATCCTAGTTAAAACTCCAACCAATTGTCATTTCTAGTTGAAGCAAAATTGACCACACTAGGTGAATTAATAGCAAGAAAGAGGAACATTATACAACTATATAGTTGATGATACACAACAATATGCATTCCTCAAGCATCTGTTCAAAATTTTCCACAATCATTCATTAATCCAAACACAATCTATCTTGATAGTAAACACTAGCCCATGATTTTTCATTTCTTGTCTTCTCTACAAATATTTGACAACATACTAGAAAATGTATAAGAATTTTGATTCTTCAGTAAATTTCTTTGATTCATATAAAGGTGATAATGAGCCATAGATTTCTAATTTGTCATAACATAGAATATTAGATCAAGCTCTAATTCACTTGTAGGAATAAAACAACCCTGCATATCAACAACAATGTCATCTGCAACAACATTCTCAGCTTTAGGCATGGTAGGAACAACCATCTCATCAATATCCTCAACACACTTTGTAAGGGTTTTCTCTTCTAGGAACTCAATGTAAACTCTGCCTACAACAACAAATAACACTTTCCTAGACTAAATAGATCCAGATGTAGGTAGTCAAGTAGTAGTAGTAGAAGTATATCTAATATGAGTTCTAGATGTTTGTATCTCAAGGAATTAGGAATAACAATGCCATTTCCATTCTTCCCAAGTCCTCCTTTGATCTTGCTTAGTGGTCAGGATCCAATACCTATAGTTTGATTTTCAAAGATAGGAAAAACATCATTAATAGTCAATAAATCTTGAGATGAAATAGAAACAAGAAATTAGTTTTCTTAAAAACATTTAGACTTTAGGTAAGATTATCAATAGGTGAGATTGGCAACACAATAGTTTTTTGACAACCCTTTTTTCTATTCCCTCTTGTAAATGCTACTATGAATTGTGATTCATGTAAGTAATGTGGAAATGTACCACATTGATTGGTTGAGAAAGTGGAAAAGGATTCATAGGACCGAGGAGGAGGAGTTGCTTGTAAACTTAAGCCAATGTATTTATTTCACTACCTATCTCCCTAATGGATTTATGGCACCGTTGGTGCAACATTGAATTTAGGGAATAGGCTCCCTAAGTGAAGGATGAGCACACAGTCTCAATTCTCATAGAGACGTGGGCATGGTCAACACATGTGACTTATGAGAGGAGAAGCCCAATGTGATACAAGTTGTGAGAAAGGAGAAAAATATCAAATATTATTCATTTAATTGAAAAGAGAGACTGGGTAGTAGTTGAGCAAGGAAGAAGGCTCATTGATAAAAGGAACAAGAAGATGCATAAAAGAAGAGAACACATAGCATGAATGGGAAACATATTGAATATGCCAAGAAGAGATAACATGTGAGAGCCTTTGTTTTGTTGAGAGGTTATTCCCTATGTTTCATGAGTCCTATGAGTGTGCTTGTGTATTGATTGGCCAGAAGAGAGTTCGGTGGAGTTGAGACATTTAATTGTTATCCAGGGTTGATAAACCAATTAAGTACTTGCTCACAAAGTTGATAAGCACCTAATTAGTGGCTAGACTTGGGGCTAAGAAACCACTGGGATACCAGTTGGGGTTGATAAACTACTTGACAATTTGAGATACCCAAGAATTAGTTGAAAGGTATGGTAAATACCTGAGTGGCTATACTTGGGGCTAATAAACTACTTAAGTACTTGCTCATTAAGCTAATAAATCTCCTGGAAGTGGAATCCTGCAGTACTAATCCAGTCGATACCTCTCCCTTTATACATATGTATATTCATTCTCATAGAACTGATATGAAACTCTCTAAGCCTTGGATGAACCCTTTTGGTTGATATTCAACTAAACATAGAGGCATTATGGTGTTATTTCTGGGGGCTGATGAGAAATCCCTAATAATTTTACTCTGCCTCTTACCATCTGTTGATTGGATGTTGGTGAGAGTACTCAGGGGTGGTCAACTACAAGAAAGATTATAGTGTAGTTGACCTATAATTGGGTGGAGATTTGAAGTCCCTCCCTTAGTTAAGCTGAATAGTTAAGTGTATCTACTTGTACTTATGTTGCATTATGAATGTCGAATGTTATTGTTATGGGTTATAACTATAAATGTAATTGCATTTCTTATGGAGGAATGGTGTTCTTCTTGTTTACTTGTAATGAGTTTTATGTGTGATTACTTTCACGATTTGGAAGGGATTTGTAGATCCCTTATGATTGTTGATAAATTATTGAATGCATGGTCACTCACCTAGTATGTATAGCTAAATTGTTGAATTCAACTAATTGTCACTATGTATGACTTCTATTGTTGATACACATGAAAAATATGGGTATATGTTACGTATATACTAGTAGAGGTTTGTGGTCGATGTGTATGTATCAGTAAATTTTATGTGGCCTATTGATAAGCATGATTATAGTTTTATTTCCCTAATGTGGCTAATTATGTTTAATGAATGAGATGTTGTTGAGGAGATGCGAGATTTATCCTTGTTATGTTAATAGTGTAGAGCATCACTTGCAACTCAAAATTTCTTCGTAAGCCATTGGAGTTTGTAAGTCTTTAAGCCTGGTTGTCATTGAACAAAGGGATTGTGCTCAAGATCATGAATAAGTCTTGAATGTCTCCCAGAAGACGAAGATATTCACATCCCACAGAACAAAGATGTGTCTCCACGGGATAGGAACTTGGTTTTTAATGACCAACTCATGGATTGATGGGAGTCAAAAATAGGAAATTTCTCATTACATGTCATAGATATTCATGTCACACCACACCAAGGTTGATGACTAGCTTTAGGGAGAAGTGGGTGTTGTCATTAGAGGGCGTAAGATAGGAAAATGCTTGTCACCTACGGTCGAGATTTCTATTGCGCTATCGAGAAAGGTAATGGATGTGCCTCCCATGTGGATGCATTAGCACTATTGATGGAGGGAAGGACGAAAAGTCCTCCCCCATTATTAAATTGGAAAATGTTAACTCGTATGAGGTTCGGGAGTGTAGGTATTTGGAAGGAATGGCAAGTGTTGCATCGTTGAGGGTCCATATTTTGGATGGTACAAATATAGTTGAATGTGGGAGTTAATAGGACCGGATAAGTCATATCTTGCATGGGGTCCTCTAATGGAATAAGGACATAGACCATATGGGCGTTAGTTTGGAGGTTCGGATTTCCAGGGTATTTTCCACGCGAAAGGTCATGCGAATGTCGAACTTCCCTACATCTGGATATAACGTGAAGTGTTCACATAACATGCTAAGGGATTGCACTTGTGGGACCCTTGGTTTAGCAGATGAGACACATGCCATGTGGACTTAGCCATGGCCACATTGAGAACAATGTGGAACCACCTAGGTAAGGTGGGGGTGCCACACGAGTGTCACGTGGCATGTCCTTGCCAACATGGAAGGGAATGTGGAACCACTAGGTAAGGTGGGGGTGCCACGCGAGTGTCATGTGGCCTGTCCTTGCCAACATGGAAGGGTTTGAATATTGAACCTTAAATGACTATAACTTTTGATCCGGGTATTATATTTTGATAAAATTTATGTCAGCAAAAAACTCTTGACAAGCTAAACATGATGGTGTTTTCCAAAGTATATTTTTTTAACTTTGGGAAAGGAGGAATTTTGTAACCCCATTTCTATAATGAGACCTTGGAGGTCAGGTTAGAACAAAGTAACACCTCCCACTAGTCTTGGGAATTCCAAAGAGGTGGGAGGGACCATTAAAGAGTCCTACCAAAGCATCCAGGTTCAACGTGGACTGGATGGGCTTAAGACTGATGAAATGAAAAGTGAAGGTTCTTCACTGGACATTCGGATATATGATTTGGAGATCTATTACAATGTGGCAACAGAGTGCCCAAGTTTAGCACTTGGGTTGAAGAGGTTTAGAAGGATGAAACATGAAATTTATCATAAAGTGTAGTAATTATGTTGATTGTTTTATATGGGCTATGCTTAGCATTTAATTGTGGATGTCATGTTTTATGCAAGTATTAATTTTGATGTAACTATTATTTTCTAACAATTATACTAACCTAAAATGTGATGTCTCAGGTAGCCTCAAAACCATATGCTTATGGAATATTTTCCAAGGTGATAATGAGCATGTTTTATTTGTATTGTGGATTGGCTAACAGTTATATGTGTATGAAAACACATAAGAAGACACCAGGGATGAATAGTAGGATTAAGCAGCATGATGTTGATAAATTCCAACATTGTTAGGAAGAAGAGTCAGTTGGAAAGAGGATAGAGAAAGACTCTAGGATGGATGGACACCATTAGAAGAATAAGAGATGAGTTGATAAGTTACAAGGCTGGCGATGAAAGGATTTTTATGGCTTAGGAGAAGCAAGCAGAAGTAAATTCCATCATATTGCATAGTTTTTCAGACTTGAAAACATGGATGCAACATGATTTAGGTGTCAGCCACCTAGGAAGAGATAAAGACATGAAAAATCCATTAGGACTTGGAAGGCATGAATTAAATGTTGATGGTGCTGAAGGAGTAGATTCAAGAAAAGGCTTAGAAAGGAAAGCGAGGATATAGTGAGAGGTTAAAATCCACTAAGTACTCTAGAGAGGAGGTCGAAAAGCCATGAAAGATCATCTAGTGTTGTAACTAAGAGACATTGCCAACAAAAAAGGAAAGGAAAATATTTCATGCCAGGATAATTTAAGAAGGCAAAACCTCCTACATTCGATGGAGAAGTGAAGAAGGTCAAAGAAGTAGAGTCATGGCTACTTGGAATGAAGAAATTTTTAGGGTGCATGACTATTCTAAAAATATGAAGGTGAGAGTAGCCACCTTCAACTTGAGAGGCAAGGCTGATATCTGATGGGAAGACCTAATGAATGTAAAGAAAATTTTATAGCAAGATCCATATTAGAGGAGTTTTGAGAGATATTTCTAGGATAAGTGCATATCTAAGAGGTACTATGACAACAAGGCCAAATAAGTTTATGAGAACAAGCTAAGGCAATTAACATTTAATGAATATATAACTATATTCTTAGAGTTGTTAAGGTATGTGCCTGCCTCAAGGGCGAGAATGAAAATATTCAAATGTGTCTCAGGGTAGCCATAAGCATTCGGGAATAAAGTAGAGTTTGATGAGCTACAAGCTCTAGATGATGCTATTAGGAAAATGAAGTAGTACTACAAGCAATCCAAGCACAAGTCTGAGCAAAAGGTTGATTTTGGAAAGCAAGAGGCAAGCCCAAGTATAAAGGAAAAGGGTAGAAAATTGTAAGATGTTAGGAAGGTGGAAGTGTGAGGTTAACCAATTCTACAAGATGTAATTTTCAACAAAAACCCACTACTACTAATTAGGACCAGCTCCCTTTGTCTACAAGAGAGGAAACATATGGGTTTAAGAGAAAACCCACAGAGTGTTGGAAATGTGGGGAAGACCACTTATGGAGGTATTGTCCTCAACTACAAATGAAGTGTCTAATACTATACAATGTGAAAAAAGTAGAGACTTTAAATAATATGGCTTTGAGAATTCAACACATCTATGTAGTGTTGGATAATACGTAGGTCGATCACCAAGCTTTAGTGATTGAAATTGAAGGTACAATTACTAACCATTTTGTTTCTAGTGTGGTTAACCTTGGCTCCAATTTTAGTTATGTAAGTCCACAAGTTGCAAAAAAGTGTATGTTGCAAATCACAACCCATGAGAGGGCATGGTTGGTCTAGTTGACCACAGGGACTAAGAAGCGAGTTGAGCATGTGGAAAACTCATGCCTAGTCATGCTAAACAACATGCCCTTGATTGGAAATCTAAACCTATTACTGTTGAGCTTGTATGATGTATTGGTCAAGATGGACTAGCTAGCAACCCACAAAACCAAGGTTAATTGCTACAACAAGTCAATAAAGTATCTCAATGAGGAAAGAGAAAAGATGGCGTTACATGGAAAGGGGAAGCTCATAATTGTTTAGAAAATCATTACACTACAATGGAAGAGCTGCAATAGGAAGGGGTGTGAATTCTTTATTATTCAAGTGATCAATGAATTTGAGGTTGATAAGGATAGAGTTGAATAGCACCCAATGGTAAAATAATGCAGTGATGTGTTCCCTGAGGAAATCCCAAGATTGTAACTAAGGAGGGAAATATACTTTACAATTAAATCATTGATGGGATTAGTGCTAGTATCTAAATATCCATATCAAATGAGTACACTAGAACTAGTAGAGTTGAAACTACAATTAAAGATATGTTGGACAAAGGATACATCACACTCAGTGTATCACCCTAGGGAGCACTTGCATTACTTTCAATGAAGAAGGATGGAACATTAAGGTTGTGTATAGAGTATATACAACTCGATAAAGCCACAATCAAGAACAAATGTCCCCTACCAAGGATTGATGATCTGTTGACCAACTAAGGGGAGCTACAATCTTCACAAAGATTGATTTAAGGTCTTGGAACCATTAGGTAGGCATCAAAGATGAAGATCTAAAAAATGACATTTAGAACCAAGTTTTGGCACTATGAGTTTTTAGTTGTTCCATTTGGGCTCACAAACGCCCCAAAAACCTTCATGTTTTTATAGAAGAATGTTTTAAGTCCATATTTGGACAAGTTTGTGCTAGTTTTTGTCAATGACGTCTTGGTCTATTCAAAAACCAAGGATGAGCATGAAAGGCATTTAGCAGCAATATTGCAAGTGCTAAGAGAGCACAAGTTCTATTATTATTTGGGACATATTGTTTCCAAGGAAGGAATAGTAGTGGATCCAGAGAATATAAAAGAAATTATGGAGTGGGGCCCTTCTCCTTATAATGTGACAAAGTTAAGATCCTTCATGGTTTTGGTTGGGTATCATCTGAGATTCATCCACAATTTCTCAAGGATTGGGCATCCAATCACAGTTTTACAAAAAAAGGAGTTAAAATCTAGTGGGCACTAGAATGTGCGGTCAACATTGAGAAATTGAAATATTTTTCCATGCATGCACCAATATTAAGGATAACAGACCCAGAGAAGGATTATGTAGTGTGTGTGAGTGCCTGCAATGAAGGGATCAATGGAGTCCTGATGCAAGAAGGGAAATTTGTATGATATAAGTCAAGAAAGATAAATGAGCACAAGCGCAATTATGTCATCCATGATTTGGAATTAGCATCTATAGTGCATGTGCTAAGAATGTGGAGGCATTACTTACTCAGAAGAAAATTCATATTGATGTCATGCACTAGTAGAAAAACACAAATTAGTGACTAAAAAGACTACTAAAAATTACATATAAATGATTATGTTTGGTCACGTGGCCATTAGTGCCTAACTTATAATATCTTATCTATGTGACCAATTTAGTCATATTTAACTTAGTCATTAACTGACTATCTCAATTTTATCATCTAGTATCATATTTATTCATGAATTTGGTTATTGAATTTGTCATTAGTTGCCACATTTAATCATCAAACACAACCAAATATACTCTACGTGATCACTGGAGGAAATCAATTAACGACCAAAGAAATATGACCATAATATTGGTTGTGAGATAAGATATTATAAATTAGCCACTAATAGTCATTTATATGCACATTTTAGTCATCGTTACAAACCAATTAATGACTAAAGAAATATTACTAAATGTTGGTTGCGAGATAAGATATTGTAAATTAGCCACTAATAGTCATTTATATGCAAATTTTAGTCATCATTCATAGTCACAAATTTTTCATTTACAACATTCATTGATTTGTTTTTTGTAGTTTCATATTGAGTATATAAATGACTAATTTAGTAGTGTATATTCATTTCATTAAATTTCATTAATAATTATTATAAATGTATATTCATTTTATTTGTTTTCATTATTAATCAATATAAACTACTAATTTAGTAATTTTTTTATTCATTTTATTTGTATTCATTATTAATCATCATTAACGAATTAGTATGATTTTGCAACTCTATTAAAAAATAGTATACAATATTCATGCTCATCTAATATGAAAACACATGTGAATCATACAAAATCTGATAGGTTGGTTACAACACTAAAAAATATCAAGTACAATCAACTAATTTCAACCACAAATTTTATTATATGAATTGTCAAGTATTACAATATATGTTTCCAACAAAATATTAATTGGGCTACAATTTACACATGAAATATTGTTTAATCACTTCAAAGCATTATCATTGTGTTTCTAATGCATTACGCATATGTCCCTCCACCTTTTAAATCATTCAATTGTTTGCCTCTAAAATCTAGTAATTGATAGCCTCCACCATTCGAGAATGTTGATGACTACAAGCTCCATTCTTTGAATAGTATGGGGCTGGAAGATGAACCTGAGCCGATATGCAACCAATAGATATTCATTTAAATATTAATAATGTTATGTCATCTACTTTTCTAATTAAAATATCTACTAAAAATCTTATCACTATAATGAGACTACAAAAATTCCTTTACAAAACATGAAAATTTTCACATGAACAATGAATACAAACAAAATATAAATACCTGGGTAGTTCATGTTCTAGAATACCTTTTAACATAGATATCTATGCACAAACAAAAACAAGAAGATAAAATCAGCCATTTCAAAATAAAATACCTCCTTTAACAATTAATATGATGAAACATATAGAAGCCATTGAAAAAATGGTTTTTTAAAGCAAATGTCCTGAGAAAGAATTCCTATCACTAAGGCCACAAAATTTTGAAATAAAAAATGTGCCCCACAAGCCCACATCATTTGTGAAAACAAAATAAGCATTGAAGAAAGTACCATCTATAATATAGAAAGCCATAAAATAGAAAGACCAGCATAGTCTACACAACATAGGAAGAATTCCAAGCCCTAGTCGGGGTCAGAATTAGAACCCAGTAATGGTATCTTCATCTTTTGAGACTTGGCCAATAGAAAGAAAAAAAAAGGATCAATATCTTCTAGGAAGATATCATAAACAAATAGACTAACTTCCTCCAGTATATTCAATCCATCAAATTATAATAACATTAATTAAGCACAATGACTAAAAGCATTCACTATACTATCCGGTGGATTGTTGTTGATAGTATGAAGTATTGTGAGGTCACTATAAAAATTCAAAAAATAAATAGAATCATGGCCCTTATTGGTAGTTTAAAGTTCATATACCACACAATCTTTTATTCAAACAAAGAGATTTCTAAAATAATGAAAGGGGCTTAACATGGCCCTATTGTAGCTATTGTTGAAATTGTATATAATTTTCTGCTAGTTATGCATAATAATATCCAAAAGGTTGTTGAGAATGTCTTTCAACCACATATTTGATTAAAAAATCAGACAGTATTCCATATGTCTTCATATGATATTTAATTCATAAATTCTTCAAAATATAGCCATACATTAGGTCACTTCATACTACTTAGGATGCCATCTTTTAGGAATTTCTTATAGCATTGATAATACACCAATACATATGTTACAAGTAAAAGATTTTAATAAATAAGCTTACAAAAGCATTTTAGGGTGAAAAGAAATATTAGGTACTTAATCAACAAACGCTACAACAACATTGTTTTCATTTAGGATATAACATTTCAACCAGGGCTTCAAAAACATTTCCAGAGTGATTATCCTCTCATAGAGCAGGTCAGGTTAAACTAATTGATCAAGCTAAATATATGCTACTTAAAAAAATCGTTGTTGTCTCCAACTCATATGCGTTCAAAATTTTCTAGGAATCCTTCCAAGGGAGGAAAAAATGAGATCAAACCCTTCTGGAAATGGTTCAAACTAAAAATCCTTTGAAAATAGCAACATTGCAAACCATTTTTATGGCACTGTAATCAAATAATAACATAAGCTTTTACAGGTAACAGTCCAGATGCAACCACACCATTCATCGATGAAGTGGGCCCAATATAAATGAATCATCAACAAAATAAAAGTAGTGAATAGATACAACAAGTAGCAAGGATAACAAGTAGCAAGGATGAAATGAAAAACCATGAAGCAA
Organism: Pinus taeda; assembly: GCA_000404065.3. Lineage (NCBI taxonomy): Eukaryota > Viridiplantae > Streptophyta > Pinopsida > Pinales > Pinaceae > Pinus > Pinus taeda. The sequence goes on along the minus strand of APFE030391570.1, from coordinate 32,670 downwards.
GTATATACATGGAGGTTAACTATGGATTCCATCATAGGTTTGCAAAATTAACACTTACTATATGCATATGTATCTATTTGTGTTGGGAGCTCTTTTATGTCACCTTTAAAATGTTCTTGAACATAAAATAGAACAAAATATACATTGGAAAATTATTGAATCTATAAAAAGCATGATATGAATGATGCATAATAACAAAAGGTGTCGTCACTCTCCAGGGCAAAGAAAAACATTAATAGCTTTTGAATAAGTTAAGCACATCTAAGTTGAAAGGGGAGGAAACAAATGTAATTTCAAGACCTTTTGTACCAAATCTACTTGCCCTTTGAACCTACATCAAAACAACAGTCTTAGTTTTATATCTTAAAATTAGAATAAAAGATTGCAAATATCTTAATACAAAGTACAAACCTTTGTTGATGTTATATATGTAAGTATACCCTATGCAAGTATCTATAGAATATGGCATGCCATATTTAGCAACAATATTTACATGTTGAATGTTGATTTCTTTGCCAACCAAATCAGCTCCAACTAATATATGTTGGAAATATTTTCGTTGATGGCAAATAAGAATTGAAGCAATGCAAGGAGTAGTAAGAAGCAACAAGGCAAGGATAAGAAATAAGCAATAAGGCAAGGAGCAGTAGCAATGCAAGGAGCAACAACAATACAAGGAGCAGCATCAATGTTAGGAGCAGTAAGCAACAAAAGAAGGCAAAGGAGCAGAAGGAGGAGTTGTGATACATTGAAATGTTTTGATAATGTTGTAGAGATTTCTATATTAAATATTTTATTGTGATGTAAAATTGTTGATTGAGCTTAATTTTTGTGATGCAAAGGCAACATTCCAATGCAAAGGCAAAGATGTTGCAAATATTGTTGTGATGCATTAATGATGAATATTGTTGTTTGATGTTGGCATTAGGTTGATGCGTTCAATCATTACATGTGGCTTAAATTAATGTTGGATGGATTATTTATTTTTGTGCTCTAATATTCAAGATATGAAGAATTTGGAAATGAATGAATGGAAGGCAAAGAGTCAAGCCTATTCACCTCATATTCCTATGTGGGATACAAACAACCAGTAAGCTATTTTTATAAAATAGGTGATTTTGGAAGGCATTGTGAGGTTAGAGAATGGGAGAATGTGAGAGAGTTGATTGAGCTATTATACATTAGTTACCTGGAACATTTGAAGTGTATGTGATGTAGATTTGAAGGGAAGAATGGGCAGAAATGAAGAGGGAGACGTGCAAAATTTATGACCAGATAAACCCACACATCGTTGTTTTTTATTTGCATCAGGGGATGGTAGTCCCCTTTCAAGTTGTGGCTTGATAAATATCCAATTGTAGTTGGTTGAGGTAGGAACCTCCTATGGATTGTAGCCTATAGAAAACATATGGGAGTTGGAGCTTACTTGCATGTTACAACTTGCGAAAAATTGAGGTAGCACCCTCCTATAGATTGGAGCCTACATAAAATCAGATGTAATAAGGAGTATGAGCTTGCCTTTGCGTCACAACAATAATAAAATTATGGTTTCCTCCCTTTATGGGTTTCCACATATATCTGATGTGAATATGTGTTATTATTATGTGTTGATATGATGCTTTGGTTTGCTTATTAATTATTTTTCATATATTCAATTTGTTGGTCATCATTTGTTAAGTTGCTCATGTCATGTTTCAATTAATGAGATTAATGAAAAGAATTTTAGTGTCCATGAATATACTAAACTAATTCATCCCCCCACCCCTCTCAGTTTAGTCAAGTTTTCATCATTTGGTATCAGAGTGGGTTCCTTCTATATAAATCCAACAACTTGAAGGTAGATTTGGTTGAGTCATGGACAATCAAAGTGTATGAGTCATGGACAATCAAAGTGTACGTGTGTTGAGTACAACAAAACATCATGAGAGATAAAGTAAAACATGAACTGATAGCTTGTGGGTCTTATGTATGGAAACTTATATGTGATGGTTAATGCAAAGGTTCTCCATCTTTGCAAGAACAACAATGGAATGTTAATGCAAAATGTGTCATGTATAACAATCTTCATAATAAGAATCTTGATACAATAATGGATTTAACTTATGTAAAAGAAATCTTGGATAGACTGAAGCACATGCATGAAGAGGCTGAAGCACATGCATGAAGAGGCTAGCATTAACAATGTAAAGAACATAAAGAGAAAGAGGAAAGGGAAAAAACCATGTCAAAAGGAAAGTGTTTAGTTAAATGAAACCTCTACTTGTGTGAATGTGCCTGACTCTCAAAAAGAAAAAACATGCGAAAATCAAGCTAGGCTTGACTTATCATTGGCTAGTATAGAAAGATTGAAGAATGAAAACAAAGATTTGAAGAAATTGGTGCATATATGTAATGAGAAAGAGCATGAATACAAGGAGGAGAGTGTTAGCTTGAAGACACAACTTGAAGAAGCAAAGAGACTAGAAGAGGTGATGAGAAGTAAAATCAAGGAGAGAGACCTAAAGCTTAAAGGATTAGAAGTTGAGGTTGATTCAACTAGAAATAAATTAGAATAAAAGAATAGGTTATGTAAGTGGTTAGAAGATGACCTTTCTTCGATGAAGAACTCATAAAAGGAAGACATTAAAGATGATAATGAAGCTTTCCTAAAAGGACTTGTAGGAGAAGGGACAAGCACCATGGTTAATAAAGAAGAAAAAAAAACAAGCAACAACATCAAAAGCAAATGAATGAGATGAAGAAAGGGTTAACTACAAGAAGATCATTCTATCCTGAAAATGAGTTGAACAAATTCAAAAGATCTCAAAGGAGATTCTTTGCTGCTAGGAAAAATATCAAGTGTTTTTCTTGTCATGAATGAGGACATGTCCAATAGAATGTAAGACCAAGAAAATAAAGTTGTATCAGCAAAAGATACATCAAATGAGAAGACTCCATCAAACAAGCAAACAAAAAGGACAGTCATTCACAGATACACAAAACACTTCCATGTTTATTTTTATTTGTTCAATGAATTTGGACATAGAGCCATTGAATGTAAATTGTATGGAAAAAGACCTCAAGACTTCACACACCATTTCTGCCATATCTTGTTCAACAAAGGTGTTAATTATGTAGAAATCTTGGACACAAAGCCAAAAATTGCAAACTACCAAATACCCTAAAGAACTCTAGATAGATGATGAAAGATACCAAACTCTAGATCAAATAGAAATGCACAGAATAGAAAGCAACCTACTAAAGTGTGGAAGAGGAAGAATAAAGAACAACCATTGACCTAGCTTGGTCTCACGGGGGAGCTGCTCAAGGAAGCAAAGAAAAAGCTAATCAGTGGTAGAGCAGTTGTATCTCAGGGGAGAGCAGCCCTTAGAATGTCTTGAAAGAGACCATAGATGTGATAATACTTGTGTATGAAGTGTGGTGGAGATGATTTATCTGTGAAATAACAAAACAGAGAAACAAGGTTACTTTCTTATTTGAAGTACTTAAAAGGAATTAAAGCAAGACTCTAATGTTATTTCAAAAGTCTTGCATCTCATTTAGATGAAGTAAATAATATGGACATTTACCAATGAAAGCACATTGACATGGGGATCATGAAGTAAACAAATATATATATAGAGGCAACAATGAAATCAATGTTGTTCATATATGATATTATCAATCACATGGGGAGTGGCATATTGAAACCATGATACCTTCACAAATGAAAAGATATATTTCGCATCCCAAATCGAAATTATTGGACAACTGAAATCGAAAAAAAACTAATAGCATGACCACAGTCCTTCAATGAAAATTGCACAACAGAGGGTAACAATGATTTTGGAGCATTGCCACTAAGAAGAAGAGGAGGTGATTATTTTCATTAACCACCTTAAAAAGGGTTGATATTGTATTGGTAGCAGCATTTTGAAAAAACTAATTCTGGTAGCAGTACTGCAAGGCAGCTTTGAGCTAAAATTACAAGCAACGTTCCAAGCATTAACGCAAAATTCCAAGTATTAACGCAGTGGTATTCCAAGCAGTATTCTACAAGCATCATTCCAAGCAGTATTCCAAGGAGCATTCCAAACATTAACGAAAAATTCCAAGTATTAACGTAGTGGTATTCCAATCAGTATTCCAAGGAGCATTCCAAGCGTTAACGCAACATTTCCAAGTATAACAAAGCATTCATGCGTATTATAAGCGTTGTTCACAACATTCATGTAATCCAAGCATTTGTGGTATTAACGCAGCCTTCATGTATATTGTAACAAAGTGTTATATATGGAGCATTGGCACAAAACGTTGGTGGTAGTGCTGATAAAAGTCGTTGGAACGAAGTGTTAATGGAATGAAAAACGCTTGAGACCAGGCATTGATGAACCAAGCATGAGTTTGTAGCCAGGCATTGATGGAATCACATACAAAATAAATTATGGTTTTGTGCCCTAGCAGCCTCGAGATTATGGGGTATGATTAGATGGTTTTTGTACAAGATCAATGGACAAGAATGAACTTCGTATGCTATCAATGATAAAGTGCAGTAGAGGGAATACTCATCTGACAGGTAACGCACGACAGAAATGCATGGCAGCTACCAAAAGATAGAAGGCCACAAAATATTATGGTGCTTTGACAGATTATTACGTGTTACAGTGTGTTGAATGGGATTCTGGGTGCGTTCATATGGGACACATTGCAATACAATATTCATTATTCATATGACAGTGCTCTAGACATCATGTTGGTAGCATTCATTACAATTGACAGGGTTCAATTCATTAGTTGATGATGCATAGCGTTATAATACAATTTTCGAGCGTTCAGAGGGTTGTAGCTTGGAGAGATAGCGTTCAAAGGTTGAACAGGCTCAGTACTTGATTGGAAACATTACTATTAAGCGTTACATATTGGAGAACGTTAGAATTTCCAAACTTTACAATTGGGGAGCGTTATTTTAGAAGTACAAGCATTATTGGGTTCTGCGATATCTTATGGAGGATGCTGACAGAATTCAGAATCGCTATATGGCTCACGTGATTGTATGGTTTACAATTCCTCACGTGAACATATCTTTATCAAATGTTTACAATGTGAAATACCACTCAAAGGAGACAGAGGTCACAACGTGCGTATTCCAGTAACTGTATTGGCCAAAGTAGCTCTCTTACTATCGTATGGAAATTCCGAAGGTGACGTTATATATATTGCTTAGGCTATATATTAGAACAACGTTGATATTTATATGCAGCAATATATATCTATATTGTCGACGCAAGATTTTAATAGGTGGTTCGAAATTATTTTTTAAAGAAACCCTGTGGTAATTGATAAGAGAAAATCTGGAGCACCCAGCATTCCAATAGCGCCCACCTATTAAATCAATTGAATCAGAAATTGAGAGTAATGGTAAGTTGCACTTTCTAACGTTGAACGTAAACCTTATTCGAAAACCTTAGATATTCAATTTGGAACCCAAATCTTGAGTGTTTCATGAACGATTGGTTTATTTTTTATATTTAGGATAAGTGAATTTGAATGGATTATATGGGAAGCTCTCACGTGAAGATGAATAAATGAAAGCTTATTCCATCCGTGGAAGGAGAGATAATGAATGATGAGAGAGATAATGTGTCGGATAAACCATTACCTTGTTGGGGCCGAGGTTCCTCGAGTAAAGAGGCTAAATCTCTCTTATTTTGAAGTCCTATGTTTGCTTGAGAACGAGCTATTTGGTTTAAAGGGCAGAGTAGTTGTAGATTCGGGTTGAGTTTATTGGGGTCGAGCTTCTCAATGTGGAAAACAGATCAAATATTCTTATTGGTTATTATTTTAATTGGTTATTATTTTATTAATAAGTTAAAATTATATATATAAATATATATATATATATTATAAGTTTCTTACATTTTGTAGAATATGAAAGGTTTTTTTTAAGCCAGTTAATAAGCACATGATATTATGAAGAAAAATACATATAAAAAAAATTAAACAAATAAAACACAGTTACTGTGTGAGCTAAAAATTGTTGTAAATCTCATATATTAATTGAACCATTAACTACATTTTTATATAGTAAAATTGTTATCAAAATGATTATCAATCAACTTTGAAATAAATCTAGTGACATTACTTCTAACTCTGATCACCCTAACAATTTGATGCTCTATTTTTGCATAGAACACAAAATGTGTTGACTAATTTGTCACCGATTTACATAACTAATTAAACATTATTCCCAACGCTCCCCCTTAATGATTAATGAGGACTGACTATCTTATCTCGTGAGTTTTTGCAACTGTTTTGGTGAAGATATATACTAGCTGATGCTGAGTATTTATATGCTTCAATTCAATATCCTTCTTACCCACCAAATCTCTAATGAAGTGATATTTCATGTCAAAATGCTTTGTACTATGATGAGCTGGATTCTTTGCTAACTTGATGGCACTTACATTATCACAATAAGTCAGTGTAGACTGAATTTGTTTTTCTCCAATTTCTTCCAAAACGTTTATCAGCCAAAGAGCTTGTATACTTGCTGAGGTAACTGCAGCACACTCCACTTCTATGGATGAAAGGGCAACAATGCTTTGTTTTTTTTAGCTCCATGTAATCAAACCAGAACAAAAATAGAAACAAATTCCAAATGTGGACTTACAGTCATCAATACTACCTCTCCAATCTAAATCACTAAATCCAACAAGATTGAACTTTTCAAAAGAGTAGTAATGAATACCAAAATTTAGAGTGCCTTTCACATACCTTAAAATCCTCTTGGTTGCCTTCATATGTATTTCACATGGATTTGTCATATACCTTGAAACATGTGAAACTAAGTATGTAATATGAGGCCTTGTGTGGGTTAGAAATATCAAGCTCTCCACAATACTTCTGTAAGTTTTCTCACCAACTAAATCAGCACCATCATCTCTACATAACACTTCTCCATGAGCACTTAGAGTAGGGGATGGATTACAATCAAGCATATCAAATTTATTTAGCATATCTTGTGCATACTTTGTCTGACAAATGAAAATCTCATCCTTTTGATAAACCTCCATTCCTAGAAAATATTTCATGATGCCTAGATCTTTCATTTCAAATTCATTCATCATAGCAACTTTGAATTTATCATTCATCTTAGAACTACTACCCATATATAATAGATCATCAACATACAAACATATGATTAGAATGTCTCCTATCTTGCTACTGGTGCAAATGTCTCTTCATAACCAATTCCATACTTCTGTGTGAATCCCTTAGCAACTAATCTTGCTTTGTGTCTTTCAGCACTCCCATCACTGTTAAATTTAGTTTTATAGACCCATTTGGTTCTAATCTTTTTCTTGTCATGTGGAAGCTCTGTCAACTTCCAAGTGTCATTCCTTTGAATGGAATCCTTCTCTTTTCGCATGGCTTGCATCCAAACCTCATTAATACATGCATCTTCAAAACATGATGGTTCAAAATCAGCCTTGGCTAATAAAGCAAAATTGACTATCTCACCTATTGGGATTTCTTCATGTGCTTGATTTGCAATATTCTGATAAATATCATTCAATCTTCTTACCTTCCTTGTAGAACTTGGATAATAAGTTGGACTTGAACTTGATGTTGAAGAAATTGATGAAGTGCTGCTTGGTGGAGTCAACCCACTAGTTACAGAAACATTAGTTGGATTCTCATGATCAATATCAACAATTATATCATCATTCAAAACAAATATTGTCTTCTCAACATGGCCTTTTTGATGACCATAAACTCCCCCTTCATAAAAAATTACATCTTTTGAGACAATAAGCTTGTTAGTTAGAGGATTATACGATTTATAACCTTTGCTTTTCTCACTATACCCAATAAAAATACATAACTCACTCTTTGCATCTAACTTTTTTCTATTCTGATCAGGTACATGCACATAAGCCAAACAACCGAAAACTTTGAAATGATTAACATTAGGCCTTTTTCCATACCAAGCTTCATAAGGAGTCATATTTTCCAATGCATTGGTTGGGATACAATTAAGGATGTACATTGTTGCAGCAACTGCATCTCCCCAATAAGAATTGCTTAACCCCTTAGTTTGTAACATGCATCTTGCCATTTCAACCACAGTACAATTCTTTCTTTCAATTATGCCATTCTGTTGGGGTGTGTATGTTGTAGTATGTTTCCTCCTGATGCCATTCATATCACAATAACTCTGGAAATATTTTGAGCAGAATTCTCCTCCACGATCAATCTGCAAACATTTGATCTTGCACCCTTTCTCATTTTCTACAAGGGCTTTGAAATTCTTGAATGTATCCAGGGCTTCACTTTTGGCCTTCAAAAAATATACCCAACAATTTCGTGAGTAATCATCAATAAAAGTGATGAAATATGATGACTTACCCAAACTCTTAGTTTACATAGGACCACATCTGTCTGAATTAACAAGCTGAAGTGGGTGATGAGCCCTCCATGCAATTCCCTTTGGATACCTTTCCCTTGCATGCTTTCCTTTAGCACATCCTTCACAAACCTCCTTATGTTCTTTTACCTTGGGAAAACGAGAAACTAATGCATGTGAGGTTAGAAACTTCAAATTGTGAAAATTTAAATGCCCATACTTGAGATGCCATAACCGACTTGAATCCTCATAAGCCATATTTGCAAAATTGATGTTATGTTCATTAAACCTTAAGGGAAGCATCTTATTTCTTGTCATAGGCACAACAATGATCACCTTATTTCCCTTATTCTTATCATATATAGTACACGTCTTATTTTCAAAACCTACTTTATAATTTTATCACATAGTTGCCCAATGTTCAACAAATTATGCTTCAATTGTGGAGTATAATAAATGTCATGAATACTCTTTATACCTTCTTTTGTTTGGACTTCCATAGCTCCTTTGGTAGCAACCTCCAATGATTTATCATCACCAAGCTGGATCTTGAGTTTGAAACTTCCATCCTTTGTTGAAAACAACTTCTCATTCCCTTTCATAAGGTTAGAGCATCCAAAATCTAGGTACCAAACATCTTTATTAGTATTTTCACCTTTGGCATAAGATAAAAATAAGTGATCTGGAGGATACTCACCACCTTCTTGAGCATAATTAGCATTTTTACCTTCTTTCAATCTGCATTCTTTTTCAAAGTGGCCATACCTGTTACAATAGTAACATTGAAACATTTCTCTTATCAAATCTACCTCTACCTCTTCCTCTGAAACTACCTCTTCCACTTGAGCCACCTCTTCTTCTAACTCTTGAAGAATTTTGGCTTTGCCATTTACCTTGACCTTGATTGATTTTGGCACTGTTGCTACTTGCATCTTCATTCTTTGTAATTTGTAGTTTAGAGGAAAAAGCTTTATCTACACCTTCAAAAGTGTCATTCAATCTTTCTTCATGAGACATCAAAGATCCAACCAATTGATCAAACTGTAGTTTTTTCAAATCCTTACTTTCTTCCATGATTATGAAAACATGATTCCATTTATGTGTTAAAGATCTCAATACCTTTTTAATTAAAACTTCATTACTTACAGTTTCTCCAAGTGTAGCCATTTTATTGACCACATTTTTGACTCTCACACAATAGTCACTCACACTTTCAGCTTCTTGCATCTTCAAATTCTCGAATTCTCGCTTTAATGTTTGAAGCTTGACCATCTTAACTTGATCACTACCTTGGTAAGCTTCTTGTAGAGTCTCCCACGCATCTTTCGCTGATATTCTTGGAAATAAGCTCTTATCGAGAACTATCTGAATGTGAAACAAAGCTTAAGCATTCTTCTTCCTTGCTTCCTTTCTTGTTGTTCTCTCATTCGCTGTAAGGGCATTCCAATCAGTTGGCTCCTCATATCCTGATTCAATAATCTCCCACAAATCTCTTCCAATAAAAAAGGTTAGCATCTTAATGCACCAATAATCATAATCATTCCCATTAAATTCTAGAACTGGCATCTAGTTAGAATTCGACATGATTAACTTTGGCAAAATTCCAACAATAAAAATTTAACCCAAAACAATTCTACCTGCTACTATGCCACTTGTAGAATATGAAATGGCTTCTTTAACCATAAGCCAACATAGCTATGAAGAAAAATACATATAAAAAAAACTAAACAAATAAAACAGAGTTAGTGTGTGAGCTAAAAACTTGTGTAAATCTCATATATTAATTGAACCATTAACTACTTTCTTATATAGTAAAATTGTTACTAAAATGATTGTCAATCAACTCTGAAACAAATCTACTGACACTACAGCTAATTTCCAGCGATCACCACCCTCACAATTTTCTGCCCTAATTAATTTTGCATAGAATACAAAATCTACTCACTAATTTGTCAGCAATTTATATAACTAATTAAGTATTATTCCAAACAAACCTGTGAAATGTTACGATAATGCCAGAATTAAGCTCTGTAGAAGAACGCCAGACTTGTGGAAGGATGCGAGAGACCAACAATTCATACAAACTGAGTTATTATCAATCATGGCATCGACAACATACAAAAAGTTCTCTGATAACACCAGCGAATTCATTGTGGATTGCGTGAAGAATGTTGATATATATAATTTATAAGCTGAGATCAGAGTGTTACATATAAGATATAAAATTACATGTTCATGTTGATATGGAGCATTCATATCCTGGAAGTGATATGAATATATATCCGGTTGGTTGATACGTTATGCAAACTAATATGCTTCATAATTGATGTCGGGCTCACAAAGCTCCGCGAAGGCATTTAGGCTGTGGCCTCTTCCATATCACAGATGCGGCGGGTGGTGAAGCGTCGGAGACTGGAAGAAGAAGAAGGGATGTTTTTGGAGTGGCGGTGTTCATCACGTGTTTCACATCTCCTCACTCCCATTTACTGTGAATTTGATGACTGATCCTGTAAGAATTTTGTCAAACGTGATGAGTTGACAATGGAGGGAATCAAGCAGTTTTTTTGGTGTGGCGGTTTCACCCTATATGATCTGTATGTTACTCTTATCGTCACTCAAGCTATTATATTTTGCCATACCAAAAGAAAGGTTGAATGGTTCACGGAAAATATGCATTGTAACAATTCCACTGTGTCCTCTATGCATGTAGATATGCCACAAAAAGAAAGCGATGCAATAATGACAAAAATTCGTGTTGGAAGAACCAGTGTCGTAATCACAACAGACATTTGGGCTTGTGGTCTTGTTGTTCAACAGTTGCAGTGGTTGTGTTATATTCAAGATTTTGTAGCAGGTAGCAGACTAGTTCTTGGTATTTTCTCATCTACTGATTGGACTGCCTTAATATTCACACCACAATTTTTGTGAAGGCGCTCACCACATTTGCTGAGGCAATTGTAGTCATTGTTCCTTATTGTTGGAATCAATCTGGCATGTGATCCCTGGTATTCGTGGCTCTCCCTATCGTAGGACTTTGTGAAGTGGGTAATTGCCCTCAAACCATAGGATGTGGAGTTCTACGCAGCAGTGTTCGGCCAACCATCAGCGCCAACATTAATTTGGAGACATTCTACTTCATTGGTATGCCAATTGCAGTTATGATGACATTTGTATGAATTATTGAGGACAGATTAGATTCTACAGGAGTTTGCAAAAGGTCACTAACTAATCAACATTTAGAGGGAGACCTTGTGCACAAGCATTAAAATCTCAATCTACAGTCCTAAATCCTACCTTGAAAATGACATGGCTTAGTATCTATATTGTTGGAATTGCTTATCCAGAATCTTTTGGGCCTTTTATATTTATTACTGAAAGTGCAATGTCTACATCCCCATAGATAGTACACCTTCAAAAGAATTAATCCTCTAGTCGAGAATGGTGATAGCCATAGCCATGCCTTTGTATTGTGCTCTTTCTATGATTTCAGAATATATGATTGAGAATGTTTAGACAAAGTGTTTTTCTAATATAAATGAAGTTGGCTGGTCTTCTTATATTTTATTAACTATTCTACCGGTGTTGGTCCATTTATTTTAAGCTCACTCATTCCAATAGAGGTTCCACTCAATTCACTTTGTTATCATTTTGGTGTGGGTTACATATGATAAGGGAACCTTTAGCATACATGTGTTCTTTGCAGTGCTCAATATAATGCATTTCACATGCATGCCATGCTTTCTCTACAAAGTGTTCTCTCAACAATATTCTTGCAATATTTTACAGAGTGTTCTCACAATAGTATTTTGGAGTGCTCTTACAATGTTAAAAATTTATGAAACGTATTTGGAGCAATGTTTATATGTCATATGGAGCAGCATTCATTCAATATGGAGGAACCCTAATAAGCCATTAGGAGTGGCATTCATTCAATGATAGTGTCAACATTTTTTATGCATAACAATACATTGCAGGTTATAGAGCTCTAGTGCAATGATGACCGCTACACTAAGAACTCTTTTACTAACTACAAGACATATGTAACCCCCTGGCCATTGATGTCAAAGGGGGAGGTAATCAAAGGCAAAGGAGCATTGAAGGAATGGGAGAAACAAGGAGTAGCAATGCAAGGAGCAACAAGAAGCATCAAGGCAAGGAGTACCAGCAATGCAAGGAGCAACAATAAGAAGCAAGGCAAGGAGCAAAAGTAGCAAAAAAAAGCAGAGGAGTAGCAAGAAGCAGCAACAATACAAGGAGCAACGAACATCAAAAGAAGGCAAAGGAGTAGAAGGAGAAGGAGTTGTGATATATTGAAATGTATTGATAATGTTGTAGAGATTGCTATATTGAAGAATTTGTTGTGATGCAAAATTGTTGATTGAGTTGAATTGTTGTGATGCAAAGGCAATACTCCAATGCAAACGCAAGGTGTTGCAAATATTGTTGTGATGCATTAATGATAAATATTGTTATTTGATGTTGGCATTAGGTTGATGCATTCAATCATTACATGTGGCTGAAATTAATAATGGATGGATTATTTATTTTTGTTCTCTAATATTCAAGATATGAAGAATTTGGAAACAAATGAGTAGAAGGCAAAGAGTCAAGCCTATTCACCTCATATTCCTATGTGGGATACAAACAACTAGCAAACTATCTTCATAACATATGTGATTTTGGAAGGCATTGTGAGGTTAGAGAATGGGACAATGTGAGAGAGTTGATTGAGCTATTATACATTAGTTACCTGGCACATTTGAAGTGTATGTGATGCAAATTTGAAGGGAAGAATGGGCAGAAATGAAGAAGGAGACATGCAGAATTTATGACCAATAAACCAACACATTGTTGTTTCTTTTTTGTAACAAGGGATGGTAGTCCCCTTTCAAGTTGTGGCTTGATAAATATCCAATTGGAGTTGGTTGAGGTAGGAATCTCCTTTGGGTTGTAGTCTACAGAAAACATATGGGAGTTGGAGCTTCCTTGCATGTTGCAACTTGCGAAAAATTGAGGTAGAAGCCTCCTGTAGGTTGGAACCTATAGAAAATCAAATGTAATAATGAGTAGGAGATTTCCTTTGCATCACAACAATAATAAAATCGTGGTTTTATTCCTTTATGGGTTTCCACATATATCTTGTGTCAATATGTGTTATTATTATGTGTTGATATAATATTTTGGTTTTCTTATTAATTGTTGTTCACATATTCAGTGTATTGGCCATCATTTGTGAAGTTGCTCATGTAATGTGCCAGTTAATGAGATTAATGAATATAATCTTAGTGTCCATGAATATACTAAACAAATTCACCCTTCCCCACTACCCTCCACCTCCCCACCCCCACTTCAGTTTAGTCAAGTTTTCATCAATATCCTCTTATGAACCTCCTTGAAACCTTTGTATCTTGTCAATATGCACGTAGAGAGTTATCATGAATTATTGATCACTTAATATGTCACAACAAATTAATGAAAATAATTATAATTAATAGCCTAATAAAGAGGAAACTTTATCAAAAGCATGAAATAAGATAGGTTCAGCCATAAGGATGAAAGCCAAAATTTTAAATTCATAGATATCAAAATATGGTGTAACAAATTAATGAGTTCTTAATATGATAAAACTAATATATCAATAGGGCTACCTACTAAATATATGATTGTTATAATGATATTCAAATAATTTTTAAATTAAGTCTAGATTTGGTGGTTAATAGAAGTTGGTATGCCCCCCATCCAAGTACAAATCACACTTGTGACATGTTTGACAAACTAGGCACTAACAAGATACTCAGAATCTCATATTCTCATTCAAGTGCTCGATGGTGAAACAATGTTTTTGAACATTTAACCCCAAAGGGTGGCCCAAGTACTCATGATCTATGAGATCTCTCCCAAGTTCAACTCTCTTAATCATTAAGGGTCAGTCATGCTTCCATACTCAGGAACCTTATCTATATATATATATATATATATGGATGGGGAGTACAATTATTTGGAAAAACAAAATATCATGTATATAAATTATGTTATCTCTCCATTGCCCCAAGATCCCCCACACTCTCAACCTTGGGAGCATCCCAAGGGACCTACAAATTCTTGATACATAGAAAGTGGAAATTCAAGGAGCCATTCTTCAATCTTCCCAAAATCATCCTTGCAAAATTAGGTAAGGATTTGCATTCTCTCAACAGCCCCAACCGGATGAAAACCTAGAAGCCCAAAGTTGAGAGTGGCTAAATAAGTCCTAATTTAAACGTAAAGGTTGGGTGCAACCACTCATTAAATAGGATTGAATGTCAGCCTTACCTTTTATCCATTTATTATGGATTCCCTTAATGATTTTGAGGTAGAAATAGAGGTAGAGAGAAGAAGTATTCAACACCAAAAGTATAAATAGAGGTAAGATGTTGGGGAGAATAACATGGCTCTCCCTACATACCAAAAGATAAAAGGGAAAATAGAGGTAGAGAGTAAGATGAGGAAATACTACAATGAAAATCACTTCTCATCATAAAATTAGAGGTCGTGATTTAGATGTAGTGTAGGCAAGCTAGCCCTACCATCATCAATCCTTGTGTACTAATCCAAAACCTTTGATTTTAAAATGGCAGGCTATGTTGGAACTGAAATTAGTTCCATTAATTCCAAAATTTCCAGTAAGGCTTGATAAATTAAAGAAGCCTAACACAAGCCACTCTAAAATAATGCAAATACAAATAAGAGTTTCGTATTCCATTAGTTAAAGTTTTGAGAAAAAAAATAAATTTAAAAATTTAAAACCATACTAAAGAATTTAAGGCCATGCAAAATCAGTACACCTTAGTGTAACCAAATATAGTAATATATCAACATAATAAAACATAATTAACAATCATCAAACCCCAATGGATTTCTTTGGTTGGTTTGACCCTATATGCTTAAGCATAATGTCTAGGGAAGTCATAGGATCCATTTCCATTGAGTCCTACAAAGATAACAACCATATTGTGGCCTTTAGTTAACACCACCAGGAATCTAGAAACTAGGGATGAGGAGTGAATATGGAACTAGCTAAGAAACAAGCTTCCTTGCTCTTAAGGTTCAAATGCAGGAAATACAATGCTGCTGAACCAGAACAAAATAGTAAATATTATGAAAATACATGAAAATATACACAACTTTCTTCCTGTATCATCCCAGAATGAATGCATATGGAAGGAAAGTTAGACTCTACAATTAGCTTGTTTAGCTCCATAAATATGTTCCCGATCTTAACAAATATCACCACTTTGTTGAAGTCTAGCACATCGAGCAAATCATTCAATTTACAATTCTTTTCTAGCTCACTCAACTTGATGTAGTGTTGAAGCAATTGCAAGATGGAAGTATTAAAAATTTGTAGTACAAGAAATGATTGACAACAACGTAAATTTGATTTGCATAGTACACTTGTAAATAAACACTTGAACTAGTCGATGAAGTTTCAACTTTATCACATCAACAATGTATATCTCCATAGGCTATAAATGGAAACAAATTCCAGGGCAACATTAGGTGAGGTGTTGCGATGAAGAGCCAAAAATTCCACAACACTTGTTTCTCCTTGATCCAAGCATAACATATGTGGAATGAAAATGACTTAAATGTTCAACTCGCAACATTGTGGTCCAACATATTATCTCTGAGTTCCTAATTTAATACTTTGCAACTACAATAAACTAATTATTTGTATTGTTGTTACAAAATATAGTAATTGAGGCCACATATAGCCATATCTTCATCACGTGCAATGGCCACCATTATAAAATGCAACCTTGCATTCCCCCTAATGCAACTCCATTGTTGAGAATGCAAAGAGAAGCCCAAAGTAAAAAGAAAATCAAACATCAAATATTTATATTACAATAATAAAAAATCTTAGATTCTTCACAATTGACAAACAACAAGAAAAATAACTAGGATGTTAAAATTGGAAACTAGGGAAAAACTTCATGTGGGTCATATTATTCATGACTCATAATATTTTTATTAGATTCCTCTCATCGAGAGGTGTAGGATTGATATAAATATCATCCGATTCCGATAAGTATTCATGGAGATATGAATTTATTTTGATTATGGAATTATTATCAAGCCGACCTACAACTCATGTAGGCTCAGAAGCCCAACAATCAAATCTATTCAAACACCAATGTTGTGTATAAATATAAGAGGACTTTTCCTCATTTTGACTCACTCATCTCATCACATCTCCCTTTCTACTGCACAGAAATGAGTCTCTTCTCTATTGTGCCGAAAAGGGTCTCTCTCTCACACATGTGAAGCCGGAAGCTGTTGAACTTGAAGCTACAACTGCAGAAGTAAAGATTACCTGCATGGCCTAGAAGATCTCCTCATCTAAATTGCACTATAGGTTCATCTAAACCTCCTCTGAAAACTGCAACTTTTGGTGGTGGAATGAAGTCAATCCGACGAATGGTTTGCAAGATATCGACTGCCCTTGTTTGAAGCCGGAAACCGCTGAAACTGAAGCTGCAACTGCAGAAGTAAAGATTGAACTGTGTGGCCTAGAATATCTCATGATCTAAACTGAGTTGTAGGTTCATCTGAACCTCCTCTAAAATCTACAACTTTTGGTGGTGGAATGAAGTCAATCCGACGAACAGTTTGCAAGATATCGACTACCCTAGTTTGAAGCCGGAAACTGTTGAAACTGAAGCTGTAAGTGCAGAAGTAAAGATTGACCTGCGTGGCCTAGAATATATCCTCATCTAAACTGCGTTGTAGGTTCATTTGAACCTCCTCTGGAAGCCACAAAGTTTAGTGGTGGAATCATGCCGATCCGACAGTCGGTTTGTGAGATATCCTCTGCGCTAGTTTGATGATGAAACTGCTAATGTTGATGTTGCAGATCTAGGGTTTGCTACTGTTGATATAAATCAAATTTATTGTACTATTTCTCTTTGCTAAATTATTGAAGAAAAAAGAATATTTGATCAAAGGGTTTCCCCACACATTGTGGGGTTTGTCCCTGGCTAGCCGCCACATCTTGTGTCTCTTGTCTTGGCTTATTTTCTGTCAATCGTTTAATGTTATATCTGCACTTTACTTTATGTACATGTGATTGCTAATCTATGGAATATAATAAGAAAAAGAAGTAAACTATTATAAGCATAGAACATACCATAACTTAACATGGTATCAAAGTTGAGGTGAAGACAAAGCCCGAGCAAGAGCAAGAGAAATCACCGAAGAGAAGATTGGTGAGGCTATCCTAAAAGAACTATGGGGTCCTCAACACTCTACCGAAGGAAAGCTTCATAAGAAAGATGACTATCACAGATGGAAGATGTCTATCGATCTAACCCTAGAAGATCCAGGGGTATTGGACCATGTAAGAGGCAATATTGTTGAGCCTCCATCAAATGCATCCGCTGCTGCATGGAACAAATGGAAAACCGAAGAAGTCAAAATAGAAGATCAACCGGGACTCTATCGACAAGCACTTGGTGGCCTACATCTCTGAACTGGACACCTCCAAGGAAATCTACGATAGACTGGTGAGTTTATTTAAAGTTAATGATGCAAATCAAGTTTTGTTTCTTAGAAATAAACTAAGGGAAATCAAGAAGGGTAAAGATGAGAGTATGAAAGCATACTTCTTAAGAATAACCAAGATCAAGAATGATCTCCTATCTATTGGGGAGGCTATTACTGACATGGAAATGGCACTCACGACTCTTGGAGGATTACCATCGAAATGGTACATGTTCAGGACTACTATTCTGAACTATAATGTAATTCCTGGTTTCGAGGAATTAATGGCTAGATGCATTCAAGAAGAAACAAGGGAAGAAGAGCAAGAAATGCGCATGCATAAAGGTCCTCCTACTTCCTTTTCTTCTCATGCTAAGAAAAGAAATAATTCCAGGACTAAATCAAAAGGAAAGGCTGGACCTAAGGATGGAAGAAAATGACAATGTTACATCTGTGATAAAGCAAGTCACTATGCAAGGGAGTGCCCTGATAGAAAGGACTCACACCGAGACGATGATCAAAATCCCTCTGATGGCAATCAAAGGAATGAAAAATTCAATAGCAAAGGTAAGAGGAGCGATAGGAATCGAGGAAGAGGACAACCATTCAAGAAGGCTAGAAATTCCAGGATGTATTAAATGCACCTGACCTCAAAAAGAACCTAGTGTCCATCTCGGCAATGGAAGACAAAGGCTACAAGGTAACCTTCAGCGATGGCAAAATACGTATATGGAAAAATAATGTTAAAGATGCCTTTACTCTTGGGTTTAGTGTTGATTCATTATATTAGGTTGATGGAAGTTTGCTAGGTGTCATGTCTTATGACACATCTCTTCAATCCGAACTTTGGCATCGGAGGTTTGCCCCCCTTCATTATAAAGCTATACTTGGTGTAAGACAAATGGTGACAAGGATGCCCGAATTCTGAGTAGAGAAAGAAGGTGTATGTCCAGGATGTGCCAAAGGAAAGCTCAAAAGGGGACCATTCCCCTCAAGCCAAAGCAAGACCTCTGATATATTACAGTTGGTTCACTCAGGCATACCTGAGGTTGGCATTAAGAGGGAAACTACTACACCACATACTCCTGAGCAGAATGGTGTGGTGGGAAGGAAGAACCGCACAATTGTGGAAGCTGTCTGGGCCATGTTACATGATCAAAGACTTCCAAAGTTTCTATGGGCTGAAACTACAAACATCGTCATATATGTACAAAATCGATGCCCTCATCAAGCATTGGGTTCCAAGACTCCTGAAGAAAAGTTCACCGATAAGAAATATGATGTTTCTCATTTTTAGAATTTTTGGAAGCCCTGTATGCTTTCATGTGCTGAAAGAGAGAAGAAATAAATTGGGTGCATATGGAAATAAGGGAATTTTCGTGGGCTATGGTGAAAATAATAAAGGCTATAGAATCTATGTAGCCGGTCAAAGGGAAGTCGTAATTAGTCATGATGTCACCTTTGACAAAGATATGGCTCTCAGCAAGGTGAACAATCTTCCGACTTTGAGGAGCTCTCAAGAAGTCGACACCAGGGAACCGAAAGAAAAGGATGATGAATCAATGCCTGATGTAGAAGAACCCATGGATCCAATTGATCCTCCTCCACATGAGCCTTCCTCTTCTAGGAATAGGCCTTTGTAAAAATTTCTCATTTCCCACCCTGGATTTCAGTTTTACCTTATTTCTCCCATAATAGTTAAATGCCCTTTCCCATATCCATACATTCAACAACTGAAAAAATAATTTTTTCTGAAAACACAAATTCTGGAAATTTTACAGAATGCTAGAAAATGCAGAAATAAAAAATCAGCAGGTACAAACAGCCATTCAACACATTTAAACACAGTGATTTTTGGTCAAGAGGACCCTGGAAAAACTCCCTACAACTCTTGGGGAAAACTAGTTCGAGAGCTCTTTCTTTTTTCTGGAAAATGTTTTTTACAGTGAGAAATATTTAGCAAAAAATCAGCAAACAAACTTTTACAACTTATCTCGTTTTCCATGTCTCACATCCAACTGGAAAACTTGTACACAACAAAACAGAACAGCAATACTGTTGTACGGCCTCCTCCAAATATGTTGTACGGCCTTCACAAAAACTGTTGTACTGCCTCCTTGAAAACTATTGTACGGCCTCCACAAAAAATGTTGCACTGCCTCCTTGAAAATTGTTGTACGGCCTCCTCAAAATCTATTGTACGGCCTCCTCAAAATCTGTGCACTTGCTATACAGATTTCTAGAAAATCATGCCCAAACACTGCCTTTTACTGTGTGCTAACTCAGCTATACGGATTTGTTAAAATGCTATCTTGGAATGTGTGCCAAGCTGTTGTCTCCTTCTCCTCCTTGTCCAAAAATCTCCCTTGCTCTCTTGCCCTCCTTCTCTCAATCTGCTCATGAAAGAATGAATGACCTTTTCCTTCTTTTCCTCCTTTAATCTAACCCTAAGTGACTTTTGAGTGATACCTAAATCCAATGGCTGAAATAGATTGAGATCTAGGGCTGAGATTAAATGCTCATTTAAATCTCACTTTCTATTTTTTAATTCACCCCACTTTAATAAAGACCCACTTAGTCATTTATTTCCAAAGTCACTTTTCCTTTCTAATTTTACATTGGATTTATTAAAGTCAATTTAAAATTAGCCTTTAGTAACTTTATCACTTAAAGTCACTTTTAAATTAGATTTGACTTTATAAAAATTATAAAGTCACCTTAGAAGAAAAATTAAATTCTTTTGGACACTTTTCCCTAGACCAAAGATCAAAGCCTTAGGGAACCACCTGTCCTCCGGTACCAAATTTCAACACTCCCTCTTACCGAGGAAAGTGTTCCTCACCACACCCATCTTGTCTCTAAAGTACACATGCTTGCCCCGTGGTAAGGCTTTGGTAAGAATATCTGCAATCTGCTCATCAATGGGAATGTACTCAAGCTTCACAGTTCCCTTCTGAACATAGTCTCTGATGAAATGATATTTGATCCCTATATGCTTTGACCTGTCATTAAATACTAGATTCTCCGTGAGTTTAATGCAACTCTGATTATCACAGTAAATCACTGAAGGTCTCAACGGCTGACCAAATAAACCAAACAACAGCTTGCAAAGCCAAATGGCCTCACAACTAGCTAGACTAGCTACCATATACTCTGCTTCTGCTGAACTTAATGCTACTGACTGCTTCTTCCGGCTGAACCATGACACTACTGCCGAACCCAACCCAAAACAACACCCTGAAGTGCTTTTCCTATTAGAAGCACAACCTGCCCAATTAGAATCAGTATAACTTTCCAATCTCACTCCATCCCCCTGCATATAGTCTAGACCATAATCCACTGTCCCCTACAAGTACTGCAAAATGCGTTTTGCAGCCACCCAGTGAACCTTCCTAGGCTCACACATAAACTGACCAATCGTGTTGACTGCAAAACAAATATCTGGTCTAGTGTTGACCAAATACATCAAGGAACCAATCAACTACCTATACAATGTGGGATCCACCAACTTGGAATCCGAAGCATGAAGCTTCTTCCAGTTAGTGATCATCGGTGTCAACATGGGTCTACAATCCTCCATGTGGAATCTACCAAGGATGTCCACAATATACTTCCCCTGCCCCAGGAAGAAATTCCCTTCCTCCTGCCACACCTCCAAACCCAAAAAGTAATGCGTCAAGCCAATGTCCTTCATCTCAAACTCCACCGCAAGATCTATCTTGCAGTGCTCTATGAGTCTCTTTGCACCTGTAATGATCAAGTCATCCACATACAGCACCAGAATGAGAGGCTCCTCACCTATCACAATATAGTAAAGGTTCGGATCTGCCTCACTCTTTATGAAACCCATCCCCTGCAAGTATGTATCTATCTTGGAGTACCAAGCTCTGGGAGCTTGCTTCAAGCCATAAAGGGCCTTCTTCAGTCTGCACACATGGGACTCCTTCCCATGCACCTCAAAGCCCTATGGCTGCTCAATGTACACCTCCTCCTGTATGAAGCCATTGAGAAATGCAGTGTTCACATCCATCTGGTGGATCTTCCAACCCATCTCTATTGCTATCGATATAATGGAGCAGATCAAAGTATATCAAGCCATGAGAGCGAAGGTCTCATAATCAACTCCCTCTACCTAGGAGAACCCTCTAGCCACAAACCTTGCTTTGAATTTCTCAATGCTGCCATCTACAGCATGCTTTAAATTGTAAAGCCATCTAGAAGTAACCACGGATTTTCCCTCAAGCCTCAGCACCACCTCCCAAACATCATTCTTCATGATAGAAGAATACTCTTCCTGCATGGCCTCTCTCCAGACCTGCTCGCTAGTTGCCTCCTCATAGCTAGAAGGCTTAGAGTCAAGGATGTTGGTAGCCATTTCCATACAACTACAAAACCTCTCAGGTGGTCTACTCTCTCTAACCGGCCTCTTAGGCTCAGCAACAGATGTGGCATCTCTCAAGGTGTCCTGAAGCCACTTGGGCTTCCTCTTCCCTGAGCATGCTTCTCCCATTGGAGAATGAAACTCCTCCTCCTCATCACCATCAGGAGCCCGAACTCCTGACTGCCTGTCTGTCTGTTGTCCTCCTACCTGCACCTGAACTTGTAGAAGCTGAGATACTGTGTGAACTGTCCATCAGTGGACTCCCTAGTGAACTGCTCTGTGGACTGCTCTGCATGCTGCCCAGAGCACCACCCCTCTGGCTCGGCGAGCCACTGCTCATTGACGGACCTGACATCCTCATAGATGTACCTCCGGATCCTCCTTATCCCTGCCCGCTAGATCCCTACGACTGACTCAACTGCTGATGAGGGTCTGGCTGATCCAGATACTCTAATTCCCATGACCTCCTAAAGGCCATGTCCTCCTCAAACTTCACATCCC